>JAUPFR010000009.1:19169466-19419466 GCA_036925125.1 Oreortyx pictus | reverse complement strand
TTTCACGGAGCATCAGCTTGCCTGGCAGGCTCCTCCAAGTCTTCTCAATTTTAATTACTTAATTACTTTCATTAGAGAAGAATCCATATCAAATTTTATATCACATAAGTAAGAAAGAAAAAGTTGTCTATGATTTAGTCTCGATAGTTTATATTTGTAGCATGAAGGAGAGCAGCCAAGGTCAAATAGGTGGCTCTGAATCTACTGTATTAAAAAAATGCCCCTGGACCTATAGGTAGCAATTTCTTAATAATTATAACAACCCAAGGATGGCTAGTCTTGGAACACAAAACACACAAGCCTCAAACTACAGCTCTCTCAAGTCAGCAAACCAAGCTGCTTCATTTGCTCAGCTTGTTGAGAAATCTTCGTGCTCCCCAGGGACTCACAGTCATCCATTCAGTCTTTCTTCAGCCAAATCATGATTAGAAGAGAAACATATTTTTAAACAGAACCTATTTACTCTACTATTCTGAGACATTACTACCAATCAGAGCATTTTAATATTCTTAAAAAATGCTTTAACAGAGTATATATTTAAGCTTCAAAAGGAACAAACTATGAATAGTATCTTACAATAAAGTAAAAGAATAGTTTTGTTTATACTTAAAAAAGTCTGTACACAGTATACACAAACTTTTTTTTCTACTTTGGTCAAAACAAAAGATTATATGTCTTATATGCTGTATGTAATTCAGATTTATGGTATCATAAAACTAACAGCTAACCTGTTCTAGTTCTATGTAGGCCATTATATAAATGTGTGTCTATATGTGTATTCAGAATACATACAGTAACATTTTGGAAAGTTAAGTTACTTGGAAATAATTAAAATTACCAACTCAGGATTATCATAAATATGAACTTATGTTCCAGTTAAGTATTAATATGTTATTATTTTTGCAACTCTCTTTTGAAAGGTGGTGAAACATCTTTCTTGCAAAGTTAGAAGATGCTAGGTTTAAATTTCCTCCATTAACAAGGTTCAATACTTCTATCAGAGTAGCTTATGAAGTGGGGAATTCTGTATGTACTTAAAATCTCTGAGACACATTGGTAATTGTATTTCCTTCCTAAACATTTAAAATACTGCACAATGTTTTAATTTCCAATTTGACACTACCAGATTTAACAAGTAACAATGTATGCAGCAAACAACACATCTCCACAAAGGGTGGTTTGATGTTCATGACAGTGTTGGTAAAGTAATGATGTACAAGAAGAGCCATACACACAAAGTCCTCATACAGAATTTCTTTCAGAGACCTGAGGCATGATGAAAGCTTGTGGGATTGAATTGTTCATCATGGTTTTGAAATCAAATGCAAAACACTTTATCTTATCCCAGGAAGTATCCTGAAATGTTTCAAAACTGATCTGATGGTATGGTCAAACCTTACTTCTTGCAAATATAAGAGAAATAGCTCTTATACACTGTTACACACTGGCTCAAACTATTACAACTGTGTTGTCAAAAGGCACCAGCTTCTTGGAACTGAGTCAAACTACGTCTTCTGCACTTCATACTTTGTTAAACATCTCAGCCTTAGGCATCTCTTTAGATTCTGGAAGGGCTGTCTGAAACGAGAATTTCAGCATCCAGCAAGGTTGGTCACGTACCTGCTCATTTTCACAACCTAAATCACTTTCATGCTGCTGTGTTGCATCGCTCACTTCTCAGTGCTCAGAAATTATCTGAGACAATGTTGACAAGAAAACAAAGAAAATAAGCACTTATAAAGCACTTAAAGGTGCACTGAAAGCAAAAAGTTTATGCATTGCACGACGTTTAATTTTATCTTTAGCTTCTAACATATCGTTCACCGTTGTAGGCTTATAGGTAAAAATACTGCTGGTCCCTAGGACCTGAGACTGGTACAGCTCATACTTCATCCTACAATACCTCTTAGTATTAAATTTGAGTGAAATGTTAATTATTTTCCTCAACTCTGCTGCACAGGTGACAGATTACAATTTGTTTTTAACAAAGTCCAGACTTATGTTGTTATCCCACAAATATGCAACAGAAAGTTATTATTTGACATGTTAACATCTTACTTGGGCAGGATTCTCAACCTCTCTATATCTCAACACTGTGTTAGAATCCAACAGAGCTGGTGATGTGATGTTGTTTTTTTATACATATATATATATATACTTCTGAAGGTAGGATGCCACCCACTAAGTCTACCACCAGCCAGCAATCTGGGTTATTCTTGACAAGGTTTTGTGAAAATAATGACCAAACCTAGCCCAGCTTCCACTGTGAAGAAATCATAACCTTGAGTTCAGTGTCTAATCCTGGAATGAAGTGTCAGCATTCCCAGATATATTGCAAATTGCCATTACCAAGGTAAATCTACTCAAACAATCTTTGTCTATGTGGGAATTCAGAAGCTGAAGCTTTGTGGCTTGCATGGTAAGGCTGTGGCTGTTAAAAATGAACTGTTACTAATTGATAGGGGCTTCAAAATGAAGTTATATGGTATTTGAGATCCTGTTTTGATCTTTTTTACTTTCACATATGTGCCTTTCTGTATCCTGTGGATCTTCTATGTGGCTCGGTGGGTACATGCTCCACATGGTATTCTGCCTTTCTGATGTTTAAATACAGCACATAGGCTCTTACACATGGTGTAGGATCTGCCCTTTGATGGACATATAATCAAGCAGGAATTTGAAATATGGCCAAGACTTTGCTTTTATTTCTTGACTATTGGACATAAGTGTGAATTGAGCCTGTACAATTTATTCTTTTATTGTACTAGATAAACTGAAATAAGTGGGAAAATCCTTTCTTTTTTTTTTTTTAATTGCCTTTCTCAGACAGAACCATAAAGTGGAGTTTAAGTTATCAGCATTAAACATATATAATATGATAGCATTATCAATATAAGAGGTAATAAGCAACTATTTTATCATCATGAAAGAACTGATATGTGTTTTTTTCCTTTTTCTTTTAGACTTGTCAGTGCCATTGTACCCATGGGAACACACTTCCTTTAACTTATTTCTGGGTACATGTTAAAATACTTGTCCCGTGACAAAATTTCTCAAAGGCCCTTTTCAGTTTCCTCTATTATTTGTTTTTAGATCTGTTTGTGGACAGTTCTTCTAAATACCTAAGTTAACTAGTTTATTTTTATACTGTATATCATTATTCGTATAGCAATATTTCATTTACGGTGTTACATGGATACATACAAAGTTAAATCCTGAAGAACTTGTTTTTCTTATACAAGGTGATGAAAATTTTATATATGTATAAATGAAAAAGTTAATTTTTTTGCAGTATTGAAATATTATTCTAAATAATAATATGGCAAAGAAAATGAATCAAATGGGTGATTTCAAGCAAAAGAATCTCTATTGAAACAAAATATTTCATTTAGATTTCTTCCCCCGCCCCCCCCCCCCCCACTCATCAATAATCAATTCACTTGTCCCAGATCTTCATGAGGTCGGTCAAATGGCCTTGGCTCCTTTTGCAATTTCTTAGCACCCAAAAGAATTTCAAAAGAACTCGTGTTCTGGCTCTAAATGTACAAGGTCAGAAGGTTCTGAGGAGAAATTTTACAGAGTTTCAGTAATACTGCAGTTCACATTATACTGCTACTGGCCACCAAACAAGTAATATATTGAGTCAAAAATTCTTCAAGTACATCTATAAGAAATGTAACAAAAAAAAATCTAAGCCTGAAACCATCTGCATAAAATGTCACAGTAACAGAATTTTAAAAAGCAGACATTAAATATCAGTGTATGCTTTGCAAGTGTTGTGAATGTCGTGCCACTATTATCTCTTTTTTATCTAATAGCTGAAGATATTGCAGGAAATGATTCACAGAACTGACATGTATCAGAGAATTGCACCATCACAGAGCATGTCCAGCATCCAACTGTTGTCATTTGTTCTCAAGAACTGCTGGGGGTTTATGCCTGGTTTTGTTTTGATGGCCTTCTGTTCAACCCTTCTGTAAGCTACACTGTCCATGCATTCCAAACTCACACCTGATACAATGACTGCAGAATTACAGCCCATCCAGCACTATTTCAGAAACAGACTGGATAATTTATCACTACTGTGAAGTCAGAGTTCCTCTTACTCATCAAGGACAATTCAATGGTTCAAAAGTTCCTTTGCCACACAGATAACTATTTTCCAAACTAAAACAAACAAACAAACAAAAAAACCCACAGATAAACATAAAAATATTTTGTGCTAAATTCAAAATATATTTTGTTATTATTTTCATTCAAGTAGTAGAAATTCCTACTATATATATATTTTTTTGAAAGACCAAAGCTCTATATTTTACTCTCAAAAAAATCTCTTGCATTTTTATGTACGAGAAATACATTTCAACAGGAAAAGTTAAATAATCATATTCAATCAAGCAAAGTATTTCACTGTATCTCTACTGTTAATCTCTTAAGCACAACATAAGTTTTAAACTTAGAGGCAAAAAAAAAAAAAAGCAAGAGATGATAACACATAATTTTTACTTTCATTTTGAATATAAAAGTTATAAACGTCATTCTACATAAAAGAGAAACAAAAATATAAATACTGAGGAGGAATCATTATTCCTAAATAACTGAAGAGCCACTGAAGTTCTCAAGTTTTCTTAGTTCATTGGCTCCTTTGTGAATAACTGCCAAATTCATGAGTAGCATATGTGAGATATGAAGTCATCAGATGTCACACTACTCAAAGGAGGACCTCAAGAGAGGTCTTCTTGTTAAAGTAGTAAATTATCATTAATCCACAAAAGCCAATGAGAAAAACTAGATTATCACCTGTGGAAGATATCTAATAGGTATTGAACATTTTTTCCTCATCATCAAGCAAGGAAGAGGTCCACCTGAGTGACGTGGATCTGCCCTCATGGTGCCATCATCCATATTGTCATCTGCTGTTCAGAGCACCAAAATGTTTTTTGTTCCACTTCAATGCCTTTTGGAAAGTTAATATCATACAACTTTCTTATTTGTACTGAAAGAGCACTCAACAAAAGAGTCCCGGGCAAATTCTCATACAGTAGAACAGTAACTACAACAGAACAGCCATAACATGATGAACATGTTAGCCTGAAGACAGTGGGGAGATGAGAATGTATTTGAATTGTGAATAGGTCTCTTTACAGCCTCTGACCCAAAATAACATTCTTACTCATTTTGTATCTACAGCAAAAGGCATTTTTGCGTGGGTAAATAAGGTCCACTGCTGAAAACAATTGTTTCAGGAGCTTGTTTTTGTCTTACTGATGGCTATGGTTACACTGTAGATTGAACTGTAAAATATTCCTTCACTGCTCCTTCATTTCAGTGAGATGGAAAGTTTTATCCCCATTAAAGATACTCCACATGAAAAATGTTAATGGATAATGCTAGATGCCCAAAGAAGTTTGTATATATTTTTAGGTTTGGGGAGAAACAATAGATTACCATGTAATAGCATCATATAAATTCTTAGCCCAGCAGTCAGTCTGTCTGAAGAAACAAACATGTACCAGAAACTCCTGCCAGGCACTCCATACTTTGACTTCAAAAAGCATTTGCAACAGCATGAAGGATTTTTGCAAATTCTTTTATGAAGTTAGTGGAAATAATCATTTTCACGTTAAAAAGAAACAAACAAACAAACAAAACCTGCTATAGAAACCTTATTAAAAAATAAGAACAACAATAACAGTTTTTATGCTGTGCCCTATCCAGCTGACACAGTCCTTTTGGAAAGCCAATGACTTGTTAGTACCCCTAGCAGGAGTGGGAACAGATGCGTCCCTGACAGGCGATGGATGGTCAGGGTCCATCTGGCCAGTGCAGCCTGGACAGAAATGATGTATACAGCTTCATCAGCGAATGACTGTCATCAATCCTGTGCCATGGATAGCGTAAATGACAGCTATGCTGCAGCTGAGGCCCAGGTGCGAGAATGAAGAGGGGCTGATTTAAGAATGCTGGGTAATCGGGAATGTATAGTCTCCCGGACTTTAATTTGTATCTTTAACCTCCTATAAATATCTCTGTATATTGGAGCAGGTATGTGATTTTAAAGAGTCTTATCATGAAATTAGCTTCAGGATGACAGACACTCTTTGCTCTCCTTTAGCTGCTGATTACCCCAGTTCCCAGTATACATTAACAAATGCATGCTGAGCTTTGGCCACTGTACTATGGGCTCCGCAATTTAATTATTACCTCATTGATTTTTCATGTATTTCAATTTTCTTTTCTTCAAGTCATAGTGACTGTCCTATTGGGGGCAATGTTTGTTTTCTCTTTCCAAGATTTCCTTGTGGAATTTATTTTGAATTCAAGGATTATTTTTTTAACCCATCAGGATCTCATATTTGCTTACCCTGTCAGTTAATAGACAGGTGGATGCACAACCTCTAAAAATTAAACTGAACATTAAGGTTGATGCCAAGTATAAACAGAAAACAATAATTCAGTGACCACTGGCAATCCTTTACTAAAGGTACCTCTGTTTTTCAAATGGTTCCTTTTAAGCATGCATCAAAGAGCATGCATAATTTGCATACATTAGCATTTTATTATTTCATAGCACTGGGAATGTGAAAATGGACACAATTATTGTATCCTCACAGGATATTTCTTTACTTATAATACTATTTCACAATAAATCATTTTTCGTTGTCAGTGGATCATATGGACTGTTTTAAAAGCACAGGAAGTTATGCATGCTTTATATAAAGATGTGAATCAGTCATTTCAGCAAACAGAAATATTTTCATTGTCATAAACAGATATCACCCGTAATCATACTCTTTTACGAAGCAGTTAATTGCCAGGGACTATGTTTTGACCAAGTAAAGGTCAAATGTTGCATTCCAGAAACGTGAGATGTTAGTTGACATCACACTATATATAATATACTGCATGCATAACTTAATTATAGTAGAGAAAAATATAAAGAGAAAATACCAACATATTTACAAAGTATGGTTCATGTTCTTTTTGCAGATGTAAAGCTTATTGTATATTTATTTTAGACTGAAACTGAAAAATAATAATTAAAAAAAAAAACATAAATCCCTGCAGCTCTACCCAAAGAATCTTTAGGAAAGCATGCAAACTGTGGATAACATTATCATGTGGTGTTGTACAGGACAGCACCCCAAATACCCCCATTCCAGGCACGGAACTCAGGTAATATGCATTGTATGCAGCAGAGAGTCCTCAACACGAACTTTGAAGAAGAGGCTGCAACAGGCCACGTTAATTGCAGGTTACAAGGAATGTGATCAATTTTTATCTCTGAGGGTTGATTTTGCTGGTTCTTCTTCGAGTTCTTGGAACAGAAGTAGAATGTAAGGACAGCAGATGAAAGAGGAGATTTTTCAAGAACTGGGCATCTTGTTCCAGGTTCTTTTCCATCCAAACAGCTAGATGAAATCAACTTGGCTTTAGAGTTATTTGGATACCAACATTTGAATGTGTCTGTACCATTGTGGGTAAGTGCATAGGAGTCTGTACATAAGCCTCTGTATATGCCTGAATAGCCATATTTAGACAATGTTTTTGTTGGAGAGGAGAGGGAAAAGGGCCTACTCCGGATAAAGGAATTTGAAAATTCCTTGTAAACAAATTCTTCTTCTGGACAACTTGTAACTTCCTAGCCTCAAGGCGGAAAATGTAATTGATAAAAAGTGGTCCAAATAAGCAGATGAAGAGCTGTCACTTGGATTTCCCTGAAGAAAACCTACTTGTGCCAAAAGTTCCTTGAAGAAAAAAAAAAGAGGAAAAAAAAAGGTTTTCTAGAAAATAATGTTTTCATCAGAACAGTAAAGCCACAAAAAAACCCTGGTAAGTCTATACAAAGACTATATTACTGGTTTCTATGAAACTGAGATGAATGGTACCTATACAGTCTCAAGGCCTCAAATGCCTTAGGTAGAGACTTTCAAACAGCACATGTGGAATTTAGAGTTGACAATTTCTAGAAAGTCTTCGCAATTTGTGCTGTGAAATTCCTGTGCACTTGAAAAAAATATCCCTTTTAATATTTTATAGGACTGTGTTTTAACCTTTAGAATCTGAATAGAGCCCCCATCTGTTTAGGCTTACTTGTTACCACCAGTAGTGCAGGTCAGCACTGATCAGATCAATATACCCTTAGGAGAAGATGGAAGTGGAAGAAGGCCATGGAGCTCTGAGCATTTACCCCAATGAATCACAATTACAAGAACACCTGTGCTAACAAACTATGCCCTGATCCACTGGGAAAACATGCACAGTGTTCAGTAGCCCTCAGAATTTCTCATTTATTATCTCTGGTGGGTTGGCCTGCAGTTGCATATAGTGCACTCCAGACCTCTTAGGATGACTAAGAGGCTTTTCATAGGGTTATTTGCTCCTTTTCCAACTTTTTTATTTGACCATTATCTTCTAAGTGCTATAGGAGGCTTTTAATTCATATGCATCATTTTCACCACGATTTGAGAAAAGTTATATACAAAGTACATTTACATAAGGAGCAATGTACACTTATGAAAGCATTGTTAGTAAGCGGTGTCTTTATATCATATGATGGACAAAAGATAAAGTAGAATGCCCTATGGTAATGAGAGTGCAAAAATTAGGAAAAATAAGCGTACAATACTTGAAAATAGCTCCCTTGCACACCATTACAATAGTATCTGTTATTATAGGTATGGAACAGCTTTATTATTTCTGTATCATTATAGTAAATTATCCACACATGGTGTAAGGCAAGCCAGCACTATAATGAGGAAATTCTACTGTGCAAGAGGCTGGACTGTCAGGAAATAGGAATTAGAATTTTCTGCTGCCTTTAAAAACCATTCTCTACAGGCAAGGATATATTAGTGAATCTCAAGTTTCTTCACTTCTGTGTTATCATAACATTGTTGTACAACATCTGTGATACGTTTTGCCATAAGTGTCAGGAAACTAATAAATTCATCACTGAACAATGAACCTGTATGATCACATAGAAGGCAGAATGCTTCCAAACTCTCACTGTGAAATTTGGCAGATAATATTGATAGTATGCAGCAGGCACAGCTATGTCTTACATATTTTACATATATTTCACAGTGAAAAAAAATTAGTGTAGGAGGCTGTGTTTATGCATTGGAGAGGAAGCTGTCTGTCCAGCAAGCTGAGCTCTTTTGGCTTCAAAAGACACTTGGCTTTTAACATCACGCTGAGAAATGGTGAGGTGCAGATTAGGACAGATGAAGACCTGGATTTTGTCTCCTTTTCTGTCTGGAAATCTTGCCTAGGAAAAATCTGTGACTTAGAACGTATGTTCAAAGATGTCTGTCTGTATGCCCTTCAGCCTTGTTAAAAGAGCAGCTGCTTTACCCCTGACTAGGCAGTGGCACATCTGAAAATCCCAGGTATATCTGCTGTGAGTAATCCATTTTGGTGAAGTACACATCCAATGAGTTGATAGTCTGAAGAAACACCACAGCATCTAGCTTGTACTGTGCTGTTGACATGGAAAATAATTTATGTACATTGAAAAAATCCTGAATTTACCGCATTTGCATTCAAAGACCAGGCACATTCAGGATAGCTAAAGCATCTAAGTAAGGTAATCTGGAGGATATCTGGGGACATTTCAGTCTTCCCATTCAGGTACTAATTACATATTTGTTTATATTTTTGAGTGAACAAGAAATAGCTGTTACCACAAAAATCCCATGTCTGAAAGTCAGGAAAAGGTAAAGATGGAAGAAAGAAAGGAAGATGAGAGAGAGGAAGGAATATCACAAGAGCTGGAGAAACTCCATCTTCTATGGAGATCATACATGAGAACGTGCTTTGGGGGAAAGAATCATCTGAGCACTAAGCTTTTCAATGCACCATGTTTCAGAGCATGATAACATCATTTTCTCTTACATAATTCTAGCTGTTACATTTGTATTTCTCTGGATTCAAATTTGTATTTGATCACAACAAAAGATATTCAGCTGAGTTACTTTTTCCTTGTTATCTCTCTGCATAAAAGTCAGTGAAGAGTACTGGACTCGTGAAATATTTTTTCCGTTGAGAAAAAAAAAAAAAAAAAAAAAAAAGCTAAAACCTCCAAACCCTAAGATTTCTCTAATTCTGAACCACTCTCTACTTCTCTGACTCCTCCTACACTTACTTTTTCTGTCAGTGTTGTGTTTTCAATTAGGCTACTACCCTCAAATTTCCTCAAATCAGACCACATTTAGCGTATTTCCAGTCAGATCCAGGCAAAATAACACATGGCACTGAGCAAACAAATTAAGAGGGAAATGTGTTCACAAATACAGCATACACATCTTGTCATTTACAATGCATTTTCAGTTATCCCACCAGCCTGCGAATCAGTGTAAGATAAAATTTGAAAGGGCAAACAAAAGTGAAGGTCTGAGTTTCTTGTGAGAATCAATTTACATTTTTCTGGTAAATAAGGAATGAAATACCTAATCTGAGATGTTTAGGCAATTAAACTAATTTTCATCTGACGATACTTGTGCAGGTATTCCTGTCGTGCCTCAAAATTCCTTTAAAGCATTTTTGCTATTTGGGTTTCGGGACCTGCTTGATTGGAAACCACTAAGCATGCTTAACTGTGCCACATATTTTTCCTTCTGATTAAAATGCAGGCTGGCATAAGCAGAGACTGATGGCCTCTGAGTTTATAGATTGACCAGGGCACCTGCCGTGCAAGCATCTTTGTGCTGCCCATCACTGAATTTCATTCTGACCTTGAAGCATCACACTTGATAAAGCTGAAAGTTAGTTCCTTTTCTATTTCCAGACCGTTTTTCAGTATCCCTTAACAGACTGTCAATTATATTCTGCCACAATGGTTCTTGCTTCTTGTAGGTTTTAGCTCTCAAAATGATTGCAAAGTTTATGTTTACTCACAGGATTCTGTAGATCTTTTGCATGTTTCTGATTTTGTGCATTTTTAAATAAATCATAGGAATACAGCTTGAATCTCAAGCAATTTTGCTGGACACCTCAGACTGCACTTGGAAATATTGGTACCTGCCAAGGTTTTTCAGATAGACGTCTTTTCATCTTAGTTTGTAAGCAACAGTTGGAAGTGAAATTTCCTCACAAAAGTAGAGTACTTTCTGAAATGTCTCTTCCGACTCAAGTACAGATACAGTTCACAATGAATGCCAGCTTTCCTCAGTACAAAGCTTACATGTTCTGCTCCAGTGTAGAGCAAAATGAATACAGGAACTGGAAAAATGATGTTCCTGTGTTTGTGAAATTTACTTATTTATTTATTTATCATTTAACTTTTTTGTCAGCAATCAAGAGTAATTTAAGGAGCATGGAAACTACAGTTTCTTTAACTCTATGCTAAAAATAATCATATTTTACAACACAGTGGGTTGGACAGAAGTACGTTTCTAGTAACAGAATATCCCCAAATCAATATAACATTGAGAACATAAACACTTAGGTATTTAGTTCAAGTAATAATGAACATACTTCCTAAAGCACATGCAAAAATCTTATCAGAGCACAAATAAATAATGTAATTTTCAGAATTAGAGCTCTAAATTGTTTTTTTTTTTTGGCCTCTGAAACTTATGCAAAACCAATGAGCACTTCAGTGTCTGAGTAATGCTCATGACGTTGCATCAGTGCAACGATAGCTTCCTGGAATGGCTTATACATAAAATATAGCAATAGCTTCAGCTACAAAACACACCAAACATCTGAAGGCAACCATCAAAAGCAAGGAAATTTTGATTTCTAGCTGAGGCCTGTGACATTTACAGGCTATACAGGAATACATGGGATGTTATACAGCATTGCGCATCATTATTGTGGAAGTCATTGTTTCCCTCATTAGTGCTCTAGATCTGTACATTACTTCCATTGCAGGTCATGACCTTCATGCTGACAGTCCATCCTTAACTCACCCTTTTGTGCCTAGGTATTGTAGCAAATTTGCTACAGTACGTGACATCTCACACTTGAATTTTCTGCAATATTTGAAGACATGTATCCCATTCAAATGCACTACTTACCAACTCAGAGGTCTTCAGGAAACCATTAAGAAGATATGGGACACATATCTAAAGTCAAATTAGATATAATTTCATTTGTAAGTGTTGTATTTTATTATAATATTTAAGCTGTATGTCTCTGTAGAGCTTTTAATTTTATGTGATAGGATGAAGTGTAAATGAAATACTTTGCAGCATTGTCAAAAGAATCCCAATACGTTTTTAAAGTACATTAAGGTTTTGCAGACAAATAAAGGTATCAGCTTACTGGTAACATGCAAAATAGAAAATGCTTCTGTGCACAGCATCCTATTTTCTCTTTGTGTTTCTTACAAGCATAATTTAATATGCTGCTAACATGTTAGCCTTTCCTTTTTAATGCAATTGAAGATAAATGACTGAAACTTAACTGAGATTCTGGACAACTCCTGAACAACTGTGATTGACACAGTATCATCCTGTAATGGATCAGATTGTATGCAGACATTGACATGCCAGAGCTATTATGATAGATCACATCAATTTATAATTTGGCTTCATAAATACGTAGTCTTATTGACACAATATTTAACAATGGCATTTCCTGTGATACAGCACAATGTACAGGGCTGGTCGTTGTGCAGAGCACTGTGAAGCATAACATGAAAGGATGTGCTCTGTGGAGAAAAATAACATTCATGTTATAACTAGCCACATTCTGTTTCAGTATCAGAAAATCAGTGTGAAATAAGTGAGTTGAGAAGGAGATTCTCTATTTGGGAGTTTATTTAATACTTAGTTAGATATTATTTCTTTAATATTTTGTTAGATCTACTGTCCAACTTCTTATACCCTCTTCATAAAACTGCTCAGAATTTGGCAAAGTATGAGAAATTGTTTGGTTAAGTCATTAAAAAGTAAAGAAATTAAAAATAGTTAGGTTTTATGGTCATACAAAGAAAGAACTTGGCTGAAGCATTTTGCAACATTTCCCTTTGTTGCTTCAAAGGAATTCTCTGTGGACTTGTTTTAACAAATTAAATTTTGAGGTTTTGCTTGAAATGTGCAAAAAAACTTCTCTAATAATTTAATTCCACTGATGTTAGAGCCCTTGGAAATGAAGGGAACACCAGAGAACCATGCAAATACAGCTATTCAAGTCAGTTTTGTCAGAGCTTCAAAAGCAACCCATCTCTACTACCAATCTATTAACTGGCAGGGATTTGATCCAAAACACAGTCTTTTGACTGTCCCAGATTTGCCGATAGGTGTAAAGGATGACTACTGTTTAGTGAGTCCCAGTTCTCTTGGATGCTACCATGATCACAGAATCACAGGATCAAATGGGTTGGAAGGGACTTCTGGAGATCATTGTGTCCAACCCCCCTGTTATAGCAGGTTCTCTACAGGAGGTCACACAGGAAAGCATTCACGTGGGCTTAGAATTTCCCCAGAAGGAGACTCCACAAACACACTGGACAGCCTGTTCCAGTGCCCTGTCACCCTCAAAGTAAATAAGTTCTGTCTCACATTCAGATGGAACTTCCTATGTTACAGTTGGTGTCCATTGTCCTGTCAATGAGCACCACTCAAGAGAGCCTGGCCCCATTCTCTTGGAGTTTGTACTTCAGATATTTAAAAACAGAGATGTGATCCCCTCTCAGTCTTCTCTGGACTGAACAGTCCCAGGCCTCTCAGGCTTTCCTCATAATGGATCTTCTCCAGGCTTCTAACCACCTTTGGAGACCTCTGATGGGCTCTCTCTAGAAGTTCCCTGTCTTTCTTGAACTAAGAAGCTCAGAACTCAACACAGTACTCCAGATGTGGCTTCACCAGGACAAAGTAGAGAGGGAGGATCACCTCCCTTGACTTGGCCAGGCTCATTTTAATGCATCCCAGGATGCATTGGCCTTCTTGGCCACAAGGGTGCACTGTGAATGACAGTGTCCTCCTTAAGTGACCAACAAAGTTCCTATCACTTTAGTTTCATGCCTTAGCTTTAATTTCCACTCTTGCTCTTGTACTTACTATCAGGTAAATACTGGGAGAAGAGGATGCTCTGTGGATGTGAGTCACTTGGCTGATCTCAAAATGCAGTGAGCTGATTCACACCAGCTGACGGTCTGCACATTTAAATTTTAATTTCATGATTAATGTTTTCTTTTAATTGTGACAGAAAGTATCCTTTGAAAATAACTTAAATCACTGGTATGTATATAGAATAAACAAAGACTATAGTGATAGACATAGTTTCTATAATGAAACATATTGTGTGGGCTGAGAATTTTATATTGACTTCTGATGCTAAGAGAATTTTTATAATGGAGTGATAAACCCTAAAAAAAGGGGGTTTGTAAAGGAAACACGAATATACCTTTATCTATAATGGCACGGCTGGGGGCTACTATAATAATCCTTTTTCTTTCATGCAGCCATCTGGAAGCCCATTAAAACTAGTATCTAGAACAGACTCCCAAGTGTGTTGAGTTTGCCAGTTCCCACTAAGTCACTAAAATAGGGGAGTTTGCCCTGCTATAGGGTGAAGTGTCCTCTACAGAGAGAAGACAGCTTGAACTCTAACCTTTTATACTGTGAATATGTTGTGTTGAATATGTTGTGATACATACACTCTAATTGTGCAAAAAAGCTAGCCCTAGGTATGTTGTGCACCTCTGGGGTTGTATGACAAGATGGTAGAGGCTAGGCAAAGTGAGAACACTGCAAATTTAATAAAGTATTGGATTTCAACTGAGAAATAAGGTATTCTGATTTGTAGAGAAAGCAGCAATACTGACAGTTTTGCCAAAGTCTATATTTCTTGCTCAAATAAAACTCAAATGTATGTCATATATACATTTATAAGGTACTGCAATTCTTTATTCAAAAGGTAATAAATATTTGAATTGCAAATTATTTTACAGCATAGTTTGGGCTCTTTGTTTATTTTCAATTATGATTTGGTTAATATGAATGCACTCAATAAAACATTTTGAGTCTGTGGAGACTGGATACCATTTGACCAAAATAAAGTCTTTTACATATACTCATTACTGATGTTCAGTAATGTGGCTTCACTCTATTATACCTGATACATTAAAAAAAAAAAAAAAAGTTGCTGTCTAAAATTGCACTAGAACTCAGATGTAGGACCAAATAGGATGCATTAATTGCTTTACTGCTTCACTGCAAAGCCACTCTTAAAACATAATTCCTTAATGAAGTCCGTTAATTTGTTCATGGCGGTACACAAGCTGTTCAAAATGACACAGAATTGCACTCTGTTTTCTAACCCCTGCAGTTTCTTCTGTTAGTCACTCTGTCTTGTGTTGTTATCCCATGGATAGTAATTATTTTATAGTGGCTGTAATTAGGAGAGAATTAGGCTTGGTAAACAAAACCTGCCTTCTCCTGTTAATAGCTAAGGATAATAAATTTGGCTCTGACATTCACTATATTTGGACAAGGCTTGGCCCTCTTCCAGTTTTCCCAATAAGAACTTTATTATATAATTATGCCTTTGAGGGGTTCTTATTACAAGGTAATTTTTTTTTTTTTTTTTTTTTTTTTTGGTTAAGACACATATTGTATGGCTTCCAGCCAGTAAATGATATACTGTAATATATGCCTCCAATAAATATTTCAAACTAAGTCTCTCTTAGCAGTATCCTGCTGGAGCTGCACACTGCAGTTCAGCAGACATTTACAGGAGTTTTTCTTAATGCAAATTATTTTCTTTTGCTCACATTGTCCAACACTGTAACAAGGGTTTAAAAAGAAACCTGGGATTATTTTTATTAGCAAATGACATGGTTAGATTCTTAACTTATCACAGCAGTTTTAAAGAGAGTTTTCATACTTTCTATTCTGTGAGTAAAGTCACAGTTTTGTTGACATGAACAGAAGTGAAGCAAGTATCTTATTTTCTATTTTCAGCATGAATTAAAAAACAACCTTTTGTTCCATCTTTCAGCCCACACACTAATGCATCATCTCCCACCCTCCCCTTTATTTTATCCTGTACCTTTTATGTAAAATACAATTTAAGTTAACACACAATAGCACAAAATGCTTCTCAAAGGAAGTCAGTCACAAGCTAAATAGAAAAGGAAGGGCTTAAGGGGAAATTTATAAAGTGAGTGAGGGCGCTCAAAAGAGAGGAAGACAGAGCTTTAGTTGCAAGGAGGTACGGAGATGGGATCTAGACTGGGAAAAGGGAGTAAGCAATTAAATTCTAAAAAAAAAAAAAAAAAAAAAACCCACAGTAAAAAAGAACCAACAAAATAAATGTAATAATTTTAACTGTTTCTCCTGCTGCTGAGTTATCACTGCTAGCAAAATATACGTAAATAATGCATCAAAACTATATTCAACAAATTTTCTAAGAGCTGTGTAGGTAAGGAGAATTGGTTTTACATACTTAGAGACATAAACCAAGTACAAAGAGATTAAAAATTGATGGAACAAGAACACAATCCCAAAGTCATGTTTCCAGGTCAACTTCTCTGGTCGCTAAACAACACCTAGTACCTTTTGAGTTATATTTTCCTGAACACTGTTTCATGGTTAAAGTGCGAATTCCTCAATTATAAAAACCACCAGCTCTAGATAGGAAAGTCTGGCCAACACATGTATTTGACGTAAAAATAGCATGTTTTTAAAATTTTTCTTCATTCCTGTAGAAGTACCTTTTTTCTGAAGACACTCAGTTCAGTATTGATAACTTAGAATGCAATCCCTGAGGTAAGACGAACCAAAAAGACCAGAAGTGGATTATAAGCCAAGACAATTATCTACGAAAGCACGCCAAAGTGTTCTTGCACAGGAGATACCTATATGTTAGCCATAAGAATATTGTGATCACATAGAAAATAAATATTATTTTGGAGCAAAATTTTCAAATATCAAAAAGTAAATTATAACACCTTGGACATATACTTTAGATTTTTAAGCAGGGCTTAGCATTAACAAATTAAAGATCTTGAGCGGAATTTATCTGCACTAGAGGCACATAATAGATTCATTTGGCACTAGCAAGACATTTGAAAAACAAAATGACAGGGACTGCATTCATCAACATCATTAGAAACAGAAAAAGGACATTAATGTTTCTTAGTGTTGCACTGGCCACTACAATGAATTTTTCCATGTTCTCTCTCAAACAAACCTATTTTAATTACTCAAGCTAAAAACTAACACCACTTGCCGAGACTAACAAATGGAAATACCTTAGAGGACATACACTCCATATTTCTCTAGAAACTATCTAGTTACTTAACTGTTGCCTGTTATCTCTTTAAAACATCTAAATTATCCTTGTTTCACTCATATCACTTCCCAGAATTGCCCAGAAGAGCCCACAGATTTGTCACAGCCCATAGGGGTGCACTGTTTTTGCTGATTCATACTGAAATTATAGGGGAGCCTGGGGAATTAAAGAAAAGCTTTATTTCAGGAGCTTTTTCAGCAGAAGGATGCAAACTAACAGTGATTTCCCAGTGTGAGCCTGCAGGAATGTGCCATTAACAAAGTGGAGCAGCCTCAGCTTTCTCTGAGAGGCGTAAACTATCATTTGCTGAAGATTAACTAGCAAAGAAGCTTTTTCTGTTTCTCCCCTCTTTCTTTGTGACTGTTCTTCTCTCTCTCTCTCTTCTTTTTTTTTTTTTCTCTCAAAAGGGTTGCAGAGGAGGAAAAGGAAAATAAAGGTAAAATGTTGTGAAAGGTACTCAGGCCATGTTCTCACTGTTTCTGAGATGCAGAAAGAGACACAAAGCCATGAAACCATGAGTGACTGGTTTGTATATATAGTAGCATTGCCTGAGAATGTCTTTTGCCATCACATCTCAAGCTACCATGATCTCAGTGTCTGGGAGACGTTATGTAGTTCATAATTTAAAAATATCACTTCAGAAGGAGGGAAGCAGACATAATTCTGTCCTATATTCAAAGCCCAGGTACCTGAAAACACTAAGGACCAATAAATGTGCACATTGCCCTATGATGCACAAGGTGATCAGAGTCAGACTTTGATATATGACCAGTGGTTGCACACTCTTGCACCAAAGAACCCATACCTAAAATCTCTAGGAAGTGTCATGACTATCCTCTAAATGTTTCATGTGAATTTGGGCAAAAATAAGGTGACAAAATATCTCATCTCTTCAGAAGGAAAATTAATCATGTCTTAATAAACTGAAAAAAATAGGCCTATAAATTATAAGGGTAAAAGCAGGTTATAAGGATGAACCAGCCTACTTCCACTCCCCCTCCTATACTATTATATGGTTTCTGTAGCACTCCAATGGTGCTACAAGGCAGGAAGTGGTTTAAATCATCCTGTTTTAACTTTCAGTAAAGAGAGCATACTCATATCCTACCTTGGGGTGCATCTAACTGGCCTAGAATAGATCTGGGGGAACATGGCCAGAGCAGGTGCTTAAAATCTTTCAGGACTCCATAGGCGTACCTCTCACCAAAGAGCTCCAAGTTTAGCCTAAATTGTGTACACAACCAAAGTATACCCTGGCCATACCCAGCCTCTTTATAAGTGGAATATAGACACTTTTGCACACCGGCTTTATCCATAAATGGGCAGAATTCTGGTAGATCCAAGAATTGAGCATGTTTTGTTTCAAACACAGTTTTGGAATCTGTTGGTTTTTTTTTTAAAGGCTGAGGAAAGCAAGCTCAGAGAAGGGCATAGTGAACAGCAGGGGACCAAAGCTCTTTTTATCATTTTTCAAAAATTAGATAAAGTGAAGTGACGGTCATGAAGAATATCAGACATTAAGTAGCATCCCTGTGTGCAAATCAGAAAAGTAAACTTTGTTTTAGATAATGGCTTACACAGAGAAATGGTTTGTTAGAAAGAAAAAATAACACTGGAAAAAGTGATAGAGTAACCTGATGGTATTCTTATAAGAAATATTAGGGAAAAAGATAAAATGTTTCAGTTGAAAAGTATGTGTGTATATGTATATATATATATATATATATATATATAAAGTCTACACTTGCTCTTTCTGTATTAATAGACAGACATCCTATGAACAGAAGAACAATACATGAAGCCCATAGGGTATATACACTTTTCAGGTTTTGCAAGGAAGGGTATAAGAGCTTTCTAGAAACCATGAAAGTTACATGTACTGGCGAGGAAAAGCTTAAATAACAATAACTGTAATTCTTTGATCTACCACAAAAGGCTTTCAGGCAACTGGCTTGGTAATACATCTTTGGCTGGATGTCTGATGAAGATGGTCATTTGTAAATGTGCAAAATCTCTCCAGCCTCACTCTGGTCAGGTCACATTTAAAATAATTGCTTCTACTCCTGACCCATCTATCTGCAAACACATCAGACTGACAGCTTGCTTTACTTGCAATGCCCAATAGGCATGAGGACAGCACTACACCCTAACAAAGGCATAACTTACTGACTAGCTTTTGGCAAGTCGACGTGATACCAGACAAGGACATTGGTCTTGATGCTGATCATGCATAGCTTGCAGGTGTAAGAGATGTGAGGGAATGTGATTCTTTTCATGCTCAGTAAGATTAGTGCACTAAAACTGCAAATAGAGTAAACAATTTCTGACTTGTTTAAGGTTGGTCAGTGTCTTTACCAATATCATCAAATCTGTGATTTACTACTACAGCTAGCTAACAGAGATTCTCCTTTACATCAAATAGTGGATCACTGGGGTTTGGGAAACAAAGGACAAAGGAGAAGCCAAGCTACTTAGCAGGCGTAGCTATAGCTTCTCTGATAGACCCAAGATAGTTTGGTAAAACCATGATAACTTTGCAGTAATAATTACATATTGGTTCCTTTTACCTTAAAAAACAAACAAACAAACAAAAAACATTACTACACATTTCACTGCAGCAAAAGTACACAGTTCTCAAGAAAAATAAATTTCTTGAGTAGGTAGCAATATCATTGCAAATCTGGCAGACCCATGAATAACATCAGTACTTTCTTTTCAAGCATCTTAATGATGTCATTGCCCACATCAAAACAGCACGATAGCTAGAAATTTGGGGCTGAACTTTGGGTATCCTAGATTCATATTTTACATCTTTATGCAGAACAGACATGTTTAGGACCACAGCTCTTTGACCCAGAAACTTACACAGCAAGTCTGTATTCAGATTTCAAAACTACCTGGGAGAAATCAGAAAAATAACAGAAAAGCAGAGATTATACACTCACTAAAGCTGTTGGTTCCTAAGGAGAGAAAGGTTAATACAGAAAAAAAAAAAAAGGATTGCGTGACTGCTAGTTTCTGTCCACTTCCCAGATCGGTACTGAGAGGGATGTTTTTTGCTTACCCATTTCTGTCTCTCTGCAAAGGTGACCAAGATGTTGTTGATGACTAAGACTGTCCCTGATGGTGGCAAGTCTAATTACAAGGAGGGAAAAAAATACAAAATAAATAAATAAATAAATAAAACCAAAAAACCACAACACAACAAAATGTGAGAACGAAAGAGAGAGTTTATGTTTTTTTTCCCCTGGATGTCAGTTCATTACCAGCCTGACACTATAACTTCAAGGGTCATTACTCTACAGTCACTAAAATACCAAAACAAGTGAAAAGCTGTGCACAAGCAAAGGCAAAAGCACAACCCTTAGATTATTACATTCTCAAAAGAATTTTTACATAAAAGAGGGCTCTTCTAAGTCATACACTGTTAACTGATTCCCCTATTAATGAACAAGAAAACACATTAAGTGACTCATTGAAAAGACACTGGAACATAAGGTATAATACTGTTCTGTTTTGGTTTTTTGGTTTTTTTTAAGTTTTACTCAGTTTTCTAGAGAAAAAAAAAAGTTGGAGGATTATGATAGACAACTTCCTATGCTATTTCAGAACATACAAGTGTAGCATTAGCATGGTTTATAACAATGCCTGTGTAAAGTTGACTACCTACGTATTTACAATGACACACTGTGCATATGATTCAAATCATCTGGTATTCCAGTATAGGTTTTTGTTGTTGTTGTTGTTTTTAATTTGAGATATCTGTAACATTCAGAATTATTGAGATAAATATTTTGGGTTTTCCTCTGTTAGCTGTGCACCTCATCAGAAGTGCAAATCATGTACAGATGTATAGATGTTGGTATTCTCATATAAATATAGCTTGTCCCAGGTTTTGTGCAAGATATTCTCACAAATATCAAATAAGCATTTTTAATTTGTAATGCAGCCATTTTTGAAATCAAGCCATTATTATTCTAATGTTCCAGAGAAAGCAGAAGTATATTTCAGATCAAAAACCAAAAAGATTAAAATATCTAATTTTTAAGTAGTCATTTGTCTGAAAACACTGCATATAATGAAAATTGCCAGGTAACTTCAAGAGTAGCAGAAAGCATTTTGATCACCTGAGATAAAAGTGTTTTAAAGTCATCCCAAAGAGAAGGTGAAAGTATGAGAGCTGATTGAAAAATACAACCATGCACCACCGCTTTAGCACAGCATCTCACAGCACTACATGTGCACAAGGTTTATCTGCCCTGACCCACTACCTCTTCAGGAATGGCTACGGAAAAATGAAGTAAAATTCAAAGTCCATCTTTGGCACAAAGATTTTCTAAGCTCAGACCACAAAGCAAAACCCTACAAATATACATGACAACTGATTCTGTAATGTCATGTGTACTGAGCTGATTCATTCCAGAACTAAGTGGTTCTGTGCTCCAGGCCAGGAACCTGCCTAGATGCCTTTCTCCTGACCTTGAGAAGCAGCTCTTACAGAAATCTCTTTGAATAGATAGAGACAATTTCATTTTATGCTTTGGGAAGACATATTCAGATACAAGACTTCCTGGTTACTTTAATCCTTTCCAGAGAACAAAGAGCAAGATAAAATGGAACTAAGGGCTTGAGCCAAAATCCTTTGAAATCAATTAGATTCTTTTCATTGATTTAAATGAGTTGTGGATCAGACCACCACATCCTCAAGGCAGCAACAAGACACTTCCTAGAGAAGGCAGGGGTCCTCAGTTTCACCATTTATTCAGTTTGATCTTTTACTCTTTAATGAATCTCTTCATCCTGCTCTTATTCTCTGCTCTCAGCTGGGCAGGCATTAGAGAGTGCATTCAAGAGGCAGTAGAGGATCACCAGCATCCATCTTTCAGAAGAGACATACAACTGAGGCCACTCAGGACCATTAAGGATCCCATGGCATTTTTGTGAGAGCAAAAACAATGCCAGAGTCTTGGCCAAATTCCAGCCTCTTTAATTACATTCTGTCCATCTATATTCCCTCCCTAGTTTCAGCTGGAAAAAAAAAAAATAGACACAATTTTCTACTATCTTTTTAATCTTTTTATATAGAATTAATTATAACAGAAAGAATGCAAGAATAAAACATTCATTCTTACTGTTGTCAGAAGACAGTACTGTTGTCTAAGAACAGAAATACAACCTTTTTTACAGTAAAGGGATACAAGATTGGCACAGCAAAAGTAACCATGTAACTATTTTCCATTTTTTAAGAGAAACACTGAAATATGCCTAAATGAAACAGTCAAGGAAACAAAAGAAAAAACAATCAAAGAAAACAAAAATTGCAGTAGCATTAAGACTGAATTCATAACTGTAACACTTGCAAACTGTAACAAACACCTTCCCTACCTCTCACAGTTTGGACAAGGTCTCCATAACTGCTACACGTCAGGAGCTTCCAAGAGGCCCCACTGCTGGAACTGCGTGTGAGCCCTTAGTAGCTGAAGATGGCGCTGCCAGGTGTGCAGCTACCTTGAGGATTCTGTCCAGCAGTCTGGCAGTTATTTAGACTGAAAAGGCAACAATTTTTTTACATTTTCCCCAGTCAAAATAGTCTATCACTCAGCACAAACCTTTCAAAGGAAACCAAAATAACGGAAAGAGATTTCTGGTTAAAGACACAACTTGAAAGAATTGGGGAACATTTTTGAAAGCCTGCTACTGCCTACACTGTACTCATAGAGCCCTAGGGGAGGGACATCACACTGTTTTAATGTGGGATCATTCTGAAATTCTGCAATTTGAACTGTTTTAGGCACTCAGGTATTGTCAACTAATGCATAAGATTCAAAAACACACCCTGATACATTGATAACTGGTATAAAAGATTATCCTTCTCCTTTGTCCTTCTGGAGGACTCTCACAATCTAGAAATTTTCACTTTTTTTTTGTCTGAAACAGGACCTTAAATGCCTGCCTTACCATGATGTGCAGTCTTACCATGATGTGCAGTGTTATGTAGCATAGAGGAGACAGTGGCCTGAGATTGGTGGTACTCAGCTTTGAGTAACAATTTGGGATGAAGATGCAGAACAGCTGTGCCTGTGTGGAATACAGTGAAAGGGGTTCAAGAATGATAGCCCACAATTCGCTCTTCTAGCAGATGTGATTGTGATTAAAAAGGTTGTTGTTGGCAACAAGTAAAATGAAGAGCACTCTAGGGGGCTTAGAGAGCAAGTCCATTAAATTCATCAGCATTAGAATGAGTTCCCATCTCAGCGTAGTCTTAGGAAACAGCAAAATCACATTTACCCACCCTAACTGTGGGATTCACTGAAAATGCAGGGTGGTGGGAACTGAGTTCATAACTGTAAATAAGGTCACATTGGTATTTTTCTGTAGAAATAGTTTGGTCATGATCATGATATTGATGTTATAATCAAAGTCATGGAATGGAGTTCCTAAGTGATGACACATGATGGAAGATTTTGTTGGGAGTCAAGAGATCTGAAATGAGAGAGAAAAACTAGGGAGGATCTTGCAACAAATTCATCTGATCAAATAGCCCCTGTTGTTACCTGTACTCTGCCTCTTCAGCAGAACTGGCATTTGCTAAGACTTGTAATAGTGAAAAGCTGATACCTAGAAAGAAACAATTCAGCAATGACAGAGAATAGACTGGTTTACTTCGGAAACTTTTTCATTCAGTCTTCATGATAATTCAGGGTGAAAAGCACTTTGAAAAGTAAGATATTGTACTAGATTTTTTTTCACTCTGAGATAGAAATACTGCTTCCATACCAAATCTCTGCTGTTCATATCACCTGCAAAATTCAACCATCCCAGAAGGCTTCATACCTGCAGTTTTTCTCACTCAGCACTGAGAGGTAGAAAAAGCTTCTGTCTTATTCTGCAACTGTAACACATTATGGAATTACAACACATTACCATTGATGATATACTGCTATGTATATATATATACATATATATATGAAGTTTCTTAATGAGCTGCACAGTCTAACATGCATATTTCTCTTTAATGTGCATTTCTCTATGTCCCAGCTTTGGAAAAAACATGCAAAAATGATGACTGAAGATTTCACTAACAGAAAATACACGAATAATTTTGTCCCAAGGGTTTTTGTTGTTGTTGGTTGTTGGTTTTGTTTTGTTGGTTTGGGCTTTTTTGTTGTTTGCTTCTTTGTTTTGCTTGTTTTATTTTGTTTTGAAAGCAGCCAGTGATTTCCACACTGATTAGCAAGCTTTGTGTTCAGTTCACGACTTTATTGAGTGAATAAAGTGGTGGTAACTTTCATCAGGCAGTTTCCAGTGCTGTATATATGTCATACAGAAACTGATTTTTAATAATGTATGAGGGAATTCTCTTCAGTAACATAGAATTTTTTTTTAAATGTCCAGAATATATTTTTTAATTATCTTGTTACACTTTTTAAATATTACATTTACCTGAATTTCCTGGCTTTGCAAATTTAGCTATTATTATCATTGTTCTTATGACAGGAATATTCTTTTTGTGTGTGTGAGAAAATCATTTAATGTCCCTTACAGCACATTTAATTGCTTTTACCTGTTGTTCATGCAAGATGTACAGACAGTACAAGCTGAAATTCTGTTCAGAGGCTCCAGTAAAATTCTTTATTACATAAGTCACTGTTGAATGTGTGACTTGAACAAACAGATAAATACACTGCTTAGTCTAATCTTTAACAGTCATCTCTATTCTGTAACAAGAAAAGATCAAATAATGTTCAGGCAGATGAGTGACCTTTCAGTACAGGTGCTACTAAGCACTGCGATATACCTGGTGCCCTCTTGCTCCCTAGTACTGTTTTTTTTCACCAACCAATTATCCTTGATAATTTGCATTGAGTCTGAAAAGCTGTTTGAATTCTTAAAAAAAATGTTCTCTACAAGAGAATTCTCAGAATTCAGCATATCCTATCCTGTAGATTCAAATTAAAGAGCTTATAACAGTTACCTCTTCAAGGCTTACCCAAACAAAAAGAAATCTCTACCTATCCGGTCTATCTAACAGGTTATAGAGAGAGAAAATAAATATAGCAGTTTAATCTGATTTATGAATCTACGTAACTATGAATAATTGAAGGAATCTAAAAGGAGAAAATTCCACATGAATGAAAGAGTGCAGATCAATTCTCAAGTAAAGCAGTACACACCCAATGTCTTACCACAAATTAAATCTAACTGGAAAACCTCTAAAAAAATTACTCTTCTGGCAAGATGGAGAGGTGATGATCTAGCATCTCCTATGAGCCCATGATTAATTGTCCAAAAAACCCTTTACATATTAATAACTCTCTTTTTGGATCCTCTTGAAATGTGCTTGGCTACTGAAACCAGAGATGCTTTCAATGCTGTAATAATAATAATAATAATAATAATAATAAAAAGTGTTCATCACCAATGAAAGTATATTTCATAATTAAAAAGCCAGCCTTAGCCTCATTTCTGGTTTGGGGGTCAGGCTGGATGACACAAGCAGCCATTTCTGGCTGGACTACCTACAAATACGTAATTGGAGTGTAAATTATTTTTGCTATATAAATAGCTCCTGATGATATCACAATTTGTAAATAGTGCAGTTTGTTTTCCCAGCAGCTTTGTGCTAGCTGACAGCTCTGAAAAGTTTTTGCATTTGATTATGCTATTTTCCTCTTTAGAGCTCAATAGGTAATCACATGCCATGTGCCCAATATGAATTGGGTCTGCTTTTCCAAATGCTCTGTTACATCCATGACACCTAAGTGCCTTTAACATCCTCGGGTGAGAAAGCAAGCTGCCTGCACACATACTTATTATTTTTAAGTCTTTACTTTTATGTAGTTGTGATAGTGTATTTCACAGCTGGCTGATGAAGCATACCAGAATTATTTGGAATTCCTTAGTGCTCCTTAAAATGCAATTAAATTGAGAATAGAAATGACCATATGTGGTCAGGTGCGTTGCTGCTGCTGTATTACTCACACTGCTGCCAGCAGAATATTTAAAGACAGCTTGTACCAACATACGCTGGTGCAGCTGTGCTAATGGCTTTCCAAACTTCAGCAGTCAAACATGCCCTAGAGAAGCCTTAACAATGCATCTGTTTACTAAGATTCTTCTGTCAACCTTTCCAATAACACACCATCTTTCTACCCTGTTTAGTGATTATAATAGCAGTGTGCTATAGTCTGTATCCAAAGACCTTTAAATGCACAATAAACCCCAAACATACTAGAAACTTTCTTTCCTTTTTGACTAGGAAATGAGCATCAACAAACGGCTTGGAAGGAGAATATGTTCCTTTTTATAAGTACAGAACACACTGAACTTAAATGCCTCAGAGAACAGGGAGGAAATCCTGTGTCGAGATACTCCAGGAGTCGGCACAACATACGGTGAGATAAGACAGGAGTCTCTGGGGTAATGTGGTCCCTCAGAGAGAAATCATCTTCTGTTACCTTGTAAATTTGTTTTTCTTGAAAAGACTCAAGAATGTTACATCCACCTCCCTTTATCCTCAAGAAGAAGCAAAACTGTTACTATCTCAGTGTCTGTTTCTTAGGAAGGAATACACAAAGACAAGAGCTTGCCAAGGAGTCAACCCGAAGGAAAAGCGTTTTATAGAAGGAAGTGTTAAGGAAATGTACAACCATACATAGTACTACATTCAGTGTAAGCTTTTCCTTCCTTTGAAATCTAGTTGATTTCAAAGCAAGGGAGATGAAGAAACGGTACACAGATTGCTCTGAAAGTAATGCCTTGTATTTATTTCCATGGAAACTACAGCAAATACAAAGAGCATAATAACAGTCTTTGACAGAACAAATTCTCAGCTGCAAAGCACTGTTTTTCACCATAGTCACAACCAATAGCCTTGCATTTTGCCAGCAATGAATGAGAGCTTTCATATCACACTTGTAAAAACCTGCATGGCAGTCTGGAACATGGCTTGTCATGTAACATTGCTGTTAGTGCTGCTGAAACACACCACTCACTACCTCAGTGTGCTCACATCCACTGCTTGGTCTCTATATAAACTTTCAGCAAGCATCAGTGAATATCAATGGACACCATTTTTTTCCACATGAAGGAATTCAGTGACACAACTTTTCTTCATACACAGTTCCATGTTACATGCCATTGTGTCAGACTGCCCCTCTGTCACACATCAACAAAACATAATGGAATACTGGTGGGAAGGTTCAGCCTCTACTGCCATGTACCAACATATGCCTCCACGGTCATGGGACAACACAGGAGGAATTACTTTCAGAGCAGCTCCTGTAGATAGAATTTATTTCCTGATTGAAGCTGAGTCACAAAACATCTTCTAGAAACAGTCTTCCCTTACTACTGCCTGTAGAAACATCTGAGAATGAGGTCGGTTTGACCCACCCGTAAGACTTGTCGCAGCAGAGAAACAGAAGAATCCAGGCTAATCAAATCATGCAAACAAGTAGATGACCTCCTGAAGAAAGAGCACTGGCCAAGTGGAAGCTTTTCTCCCCCATTCCCAAAGGAGGAGTACTGTCCGTGGCAGGGGCAGAGGGCAGAAGTTTGAGATTTGAGCTCAGGAGTCCCACGAGAACTTCCCTCCAGCAGGGAACTGCAGGGCAGTCTGTGATGTCCAAGGGTGGAAGGAGAGAAAGGTAGGAGAATGTGCTAAGCATCAACTACAGCCCAGAGACCCACAGCTTGGCAAAAGGTAGTGCAGCCAAAAAGAAGACTAATGCAATGATGCATCAGTTGGAAGTATTCTGTCTAAGTTTCTGCCCCGAAACTGCCATCGTTGAGAAGTCGTATTATGTTTGCTTATCTACACATGAAAGTCTTGTTAAGGTTAATGAGAATTCCTGTTAGATAGGAGATAACAGGCTTTTTCATTATTACTGCAGAACCAAAATATTTTCCCATGTTTCACGATTAGGAAGCAGTAGGTGTCCTAAATTCTAGTTCATCTGAAAAGCCCCATGAGAAGTTCATATATTTAAATCAGCAGCTACGTGGAGGCTTCCAGTTAATCATATTTTGGTCCTAGCTGCAGCTCACACTAATTGGAAATACAATAAAAAATGCTCATTTGAGGACGGGCTGAGGCACTGAGCAGAAATACTTATCACACCTTCCTTTCATTTTCATATTGAATGCCCCTTATTATTTAGATCCAGATTCTTTCTAGATTTTTTTAAGTGGTAATATCAGATAGCATTTATCTAGGCATTTTAAAATCATGCCAAGATAAAAGCTAATCTTTTTGTAATCAGTATGCAGAGAAGAAGAGAAGCAGTAGTAAAGCAGTTGCTGCATGTTTGCTGACAAAATATTTAATCCAAACATTTAATTTCAATCTGCCACTGTTCTCAGTTGGTATAATTACTTTAAGCAAATATCATGTACGAAGGAACAGAAAATAGTCTGAGCTACTGAAATGCAAATAATAAAACCTAATCATATCAAAATTTTAAAGCCACATAATTCTATTTCAGGATTATTTCTGTGGACTATTTAAAATGTTTAAGTGATTTTAAATTATCTCTGACATAATGGCTCATGATACTGCTGCCTATATTGGTGAGTAGTGGAAAAGGTCTAATTTTCTCATCTGTTCATACACATCATACTTGAAAGGTACTACAGTGAAATTGCACTACAGTCCACAGAAAATCACAGAATTTTACTCTGTGTGTCAATGAATGTTAGAACTAACACAAATTTCAGGCAGTCGCCATCACAATTTTTGTGCTGTTTAACAAAATTAATATAAACAAACTCTACCTCTGTTTTCAGCCTACTTGAAATCTGATTGACTCAGATGTGTGGAATAAATAAAGAAGAGCAAAAACAATATATTTAATTGCATACATCCTAAAAAGATATGAAATAGTACAGAATTCAAAAGGGGCCAAGGTAAAGAACAGAAGCCTTGTTTACTGAATCTGATTGTAACTTTTTACACAGATAGGCAGTGACAAGAAAAGGGGAAATGGTTTTAAAATAAAGGAGGGAAGATTTAGATTAGATGTCAGGGGAAGGATTTTCATAGAGAGTGCAGTGAGGCACTGGCACAGGCTGCCTAGAGAGGCCGTGGATGTCCCAACCCTGGAGGTCCTGAAGGCCAGGTTGGATGCAGCCCTGGACAACATGATCTGGTGCCTGATCCAGTGGCTGGCAACACTAACTGCAGCAGGTACCTACCTTGCAACTAGATGATCTTTGAGATCCCTTCCAACCCAAGCTATTCTATGATTCTCTCTACTAATATTTTCATTCTGAAGTCTGAACCCCACTTCTCCTAAAGGCTCCTCTGGAGCAGAAATATCTGAGAGGGTCAGTGTGGACTACAGAAGACCATTGAAAATTGGACCCTTAGTCCCTTCAGCAGCCCAGGCCCACCTCCAGCACTCACACAGCCCCCAGACTGGATGCAAAAACATCAAGCTTGCTCCTCACGCTGCCAGTTCCCAGCCATGCTCCCAGTCTTTCAGTTCACCTAGACACATAGCACCGTCTTCATGTATACGAGGTGAGAGAGAAAACATGTTTGGTAGTGGTGTTGAGAGGGAGGATTTTTTTTTTTCTCATATCTCTATAAAGTAAAAGTTCATTTCTGAGGAAAATGATGGATGTCCTTAATTTGTTACTTATGGATTGTATGAACAGATGAGATAATCCAAACCAGAGAGATTATCCAGACTAAGCAGATATAGCGAGGAAATCAGAAACAATCAAAAAAAAAAAAGGGGTGAAAAATGCTAAGTGAACAAATCCGGGTACAGAAACATTCTTAGAGCCATGTAATCTCTAAGATAATTACAACTATATTTCTTTGAAGTGAAGTTACAGTTTTGTTTACTTCTTAAGCAGGTTTGCTTGTATTACAGGTCAAGCACACGTGTCAAAAACCGCTGGCTTTTCAGCAGTGATTTCTGTTTCTTATCAGTTTTGTTTACATGGCTAAGCAGGTAGCTCTCTTCTCCCCGCAGCAGCAGCAGTGCAGCAGGCAGAGGAACCCCAGCCCACAATGGCAGCACAGCTCTTTATTTATTGCTCCCAGCAGGTGTCAGATGCCACAGTTTCTTTACAACCATCAACACCCTGGGGCTTTTTAGTTCCACATATAAGACAAGGAAGATGGGGGATGGCAACTAACCTCAAGGGATTAGGTACCTGAATCCTATCCTGACTACCAGCAGACTCCAGCTGTGTTTAAATGTTTTTTGAAGAATTTCTGATCTTCAGTGGTTGCTGATTACTTCCAGATTTTAGTTCTACGCCAGTGGAGATCTGCTACAAAGAGTTTAGCAGTTGTTGTTAAAAATTGCAATTGCCCCAAGGAAATGTCTTCCTTAAACCAGCTTTTTGTTTGTTTGTTTTTAAATTACAGCAGTGTTTAAAAAAAGAGGAAAATGGAGAGAGAAACCTTCCAAATCTCAACAGTGAAAGGAGAGTCCAGCAACATGGGGAAGGAGGAGAGAGGGCAGGGAAGAGGGATCACATGAGCCTTAAGGCCACCTCAGATTTTCCCTCTAAATGTTATGGTGATATTTTAATCTTCAGATGGATGATTCAAGTGAATGGTCTTTGACAATATTTCCTTTCTTTTGAATTTAGCTAATTTAACTTGCAATCTGGGGCATGCCTTGTCCCTTCTTCCATTATTATATAGCGACACAGAAGAATATGCATATTTAAATATTTCTTATATTTGAATAGTTTTTTAAAATATAGAATTTGGATACTATAAAATGAAATAGGAAGCCTTTATACTACAGAAAAAAATAATCAAATTCTGTTCTTGTCTGCATACATTTGTCTCACAAATCAGACAATGTCTAGGGAGTTATGTGAAAGTAAGAATGGTGAATCTGTGCTCCTCAGATGAGAAAACTATCAGTAATGTGACATTTTAGTTCCTTTCAGCTTCTTTAGAAATAAAAATCATAATCACCTTATTTATACATAAAGACCTCATTGTTTCATCAACAAAGGAGGCTGGTTAAGGATAAAAAGCCTTCAAAAAAAGAATCTAATGTATATAAGTATTTTTTTCATATTTATCCACTGAATCCAAGACAAGTTTTGAACACAATTCAGTAAAATAGAAGAAAAGATTGCTTTCTTTGTGAGGTTTTTTGTTTTCAGGCATGTATGTAGTTTTAAATAGTAGTCATGAGTAAAACAGACATTTTGTAATAATGGAAGAGTTCTGAAAAATTATTCTTTATGTCTGGTTTTTTTTTGTTTGTTTGTTTTTTCATGTTGTAAGCATAAAACTTTAAATTCACCACACAAAGATCCATTCCACAAATGAGGAAAATGGAGAAGGGAAATCGTGAAAGAAAAGTGCAACTGATGGGACATTTCTATGCTACATGCTTAAATAAGTGTGAAGCTCCTTAAAATCTTGGTAGTAAGACAAAACCACGTAAACTGCAAATCACATCATCTCTTGAAGTACTTGCCATGTTTGGATATACTATTAACATAGAAAAGTTCAATGATTTTTTTCAGTTTTGCACATAGCCAGATGCAAAGCAATACAGGAGCTTACATCATCATAGCAAACCCTAGGACAGTACAAAAATAAACTGAGCAGGCTATAGCCCAACAGCAGAATCCAGATAGTACTGCATATTCACACATTACAAACCAGACAGCATGTCTGCGTCATGGCACTGAGGTACTTTGGCAGCCTTTTGGCTGAACATGGGAATTGATTTCTAATCTTTTCAGATCCAAAATGCAATGAAACTGAGTTTACAGACTCCTGATGCAACATTACTAACAATAATCTTACTGCAACATATGCGTTCATTAGGGAGGGGTTGTTCTGATTTTCTGTGAAATAATGTTCTGATGGCAAGTTGTATCTGTATCTGTAGCTCTTGGCAGCACATAACAAGCCACAGCCAGCATTGTCCAAGAAAGGATTATTTCATTCCACTACATCATATCACAACTGACTGTACCTCGTAGTACAAATGCAGCCTTGTCATTGCAATTTGTCACACTTTTTTGTGTGCATTATAGCTCACTGAAGTCTCATCTCCTGGGCTGAATAGCCCGCTGCCATATAATACATGACACCGTAATGAAAAAGGCAAGATCATAACAAGGGAGATATTGGTCACAGCCCCCATCACAGTGGCTGGGTGCACTCGGGAGACAGGACCAGAACTCAAATGGGATACTTTTGGGGCCACCACAGCTCATCTCCTTCCCTATTTCAAATGCGCCTCACTTTTCGAAATTGTTGGGTAAGTCAGCAGCAGAAAACCTGAAGTGCAAGGCACCCCTTTCTTCCCAGGGCTGTTTTCAAGGAAGGGTGAAAACTTGGCCTAAACAGTGCTTGGGACAAAGTATGACTATGTCAGGGGACAGCTACTTAACCAGGACTCAGATCTTGTTTAACTTATGTTCCAGATGTGGGGAAAAAAAAAAAAAAAAAAAAGCAAGAAAAGAGAGGGAAGGAAGGTTCTTTGGGATTTTCCCAGCCTCCAGTCCCCCTTCATGCCCCTATCCCCTGAATCTCTCCTGCCATGGTGCCTGACGCTAAGCAGTCACATTGCCTTGACCACTGTTCTCCACAACAGGGAGAACCATCTCATTGTTCCCGTATATTATCCCTGTTTTATCCATCCTTTGTGTGCAAGTGTAAACCACAGACTTACACTGTAGGTTTTCCAGTGCTGTTACTGTCTTTGTTATACATTTGTAAAGTGCTTAACTCAAAGAGTCCATGGCCTATATGTGCTACTGCTTTAAAATTATAATAATAGGAAGCAGGGTACTTAGAGGGAAGTGCCTGAGTTTTTCAAATGTATGTGCAAAACAGAAAAAAACCTCAACAGTGAAAAATTCTCAATAGTTAGCAGAGTAAGTGAAATACATGAGTGAGCAATTGCTTATTTTATTATTTCATGTTATTGTGAGTAATCTTCTAACAGGCTTCCCCACTCAAGAATGATTTCCATCTCATTAACATGCAAGGTAACTTGAATTTTACTGTTTTGGGTAGGGTACAAAAATCTCAGGCAGCACTGCTAAAGAATACATAGAAGGGAAACATTTTAGTAGTGTAATAAGTGTAATTCCTGCTATTGCTACCATATCTAATGAATGCATTTTAATATTGCAGTACAGTAGATACTGAGTTTTCTTGAATCATAGACATATGGAAGATGTTTGTGCATAAAAACAAACAAACAAACAAAAAAACATTATTCATGTCCCCCCGCCTCTAATTTTCTAACAAAATCAAAAATTTTACAATACACTTAGCAATATAGAGTAAAATATTAAAGTGATTCCATGGCTCTTAATAAAAGCAACAAAACAGGTGTTTTGTGCTGCTAGAATTTATCTTTCTAGTCCTCCAAATGAAGGAATGGTATTTTAGATTCAGAGCATGTTATTTGGCATATTCCAGAACATCCCTTTTGTATAGAATGTTTTCCAAAAGTCAAATTCCAGGTCACTGTCTAAAGACGGATATAGTACAGTAACTCAAAAAAGAGCTGGATGATACAAGTTGTTTCACCTCACACTCTGAGTTGTGCAAGACACTTGTCATTCCATAAAACATTCCCCACTCCTTGACAAACCCACAGACTCCTGAGCTAATCACTGCACAGTTATCACAGATTCTATGACATGTCTAGGCTGCAAAGGAGATGTTGAGGCACTGTGTTTTTCTTCTTTGTTCTGACTTTTTTAACTTAGTAGCAGCACTTTTCAACAGATGAACATCAATTAATGATAAATTACAATGAGATTCATGTGAGATCACATCTTACAGATTTCTAGATGCCAAAATCTTTCACAATGATAAATGTTTCATGGCGAATACCAAAGACACTGAATAATGATTTTGCCATTTCCTGAAAATTGTTGCCAATCTACCTTTGATTCCAAAGCAACTGCACATCTTTATCTGTTTGAAAATACGAACTTTTGCTCATGAGATCTACACAAAGGCTCTTTTATGTAGGTCAAAGGATGTTTCCCCCATGCCCATTTAATATGTTTTCTGTGAAGTTCTGTGTGCTGCCCTTAGGGCCATGCACATGCTGGCGATATGCATGCAAGTTGCACAGCAAGTTCTTCCTCCTGCCCTGCAGAATCGTACTATCTACACTTCCATCTGCTTTACAATGAAATCATGTACCTCCATTTATTTTTCAAGCATTTTTAAGTGTCGCACACACTGTAAACCACTGCTTTGTGAACTGGCTCTAAGACAAGAGCACAGTCTACAAGTAACATAGCCGTTAAGCTATTTTCATCTTGGTAATGACTAAGATGTCTCCTAGAGAATATAATATATTTAGAGTATGCTGTACTTAAGAAACAAATTTCATCATATTGGATGAACTGTTGAACTAAGTCTTAAATGTTTAAAGACAGGTCAAAAAGTCACCCTGCAACAAAAGTATGCAACCTACACCTCACTAGTATCAGAGTAGAAATCCACGCCGTGAATTTCTTTTTGCAAGTTTTCTTTCCACACTGAAAAATCTTATGCTTTATCTCTGATTGTGTATCAGAGAGATTAGACCTGAAACTGAAGTCTTACAAAGCAAAACTCTGAACAAATAAAAAAAGCACATCACATTCTTCATAAACTTCATGAGAATTTCCTCAAGACATGCTTCTCCATTTATACAACAGATCAAGGAAGGCTAGAATTCAATTTCAAATCAAATAACCTCCATATTGATGTGTGGTGTAGTTGACAGTGCATTCTCATCAACTCTGTGCTTTCTGGTGGGTAATGTGCACAATACAACTTAGAGCAGCCATTTGGCAGAAAACTGCTGTAGTCAAATTGAAATAGCCTTTAGTACCTTGGTTAAAATGGAGAGCCCTAATGTATGCTTGTCATTTGATGACAAATAGTGCATTTAAATTATGAAAAAAGAATTTCCCATGAAGATGCAACACAGTACAGTGACACAGATGTCAGGATCTTATTTAAAACTGTTAAGGCACCGTGCAGCACAGAGGCACAATTTGTTAAGAAACACAAGAGCATGTGCCAGTAGCCAGAGATTTGCTGCTGGATTCTTGTCATAGGTAGCGATAAAATATGAGTTACCTACAGGTAATTGCTTGCTTCTCAAGGGAAGTGACACCTTTAAAATGATATCACAATACAGAACAAACAATCAAAAGGTGTAAAGGCCATACTTGATCACATGATACAGCAAGAGCAGCCTGATGTAATATTAGACATTTTTGAAGAGTACAGAGTTTTTTAGCAATGAGATACAGCTGTCAGCCCATGGAAATAAGGGGGTCAGTTAGTGTAAATAAACATTCCTACCCAAAATAAAGATGAGATTTAAAACCACTAAATCTCACAGAAAAGAAATTCCACTTGCATAAATAGATTCTTTCAAATATCCAGCATTTTGCTAAAATAGATCAAATGGCTATGAAACACTGTCTTAAAAAAAGAACCTTAGCAGTTTTGGGGAGCTGAGGTTACGTCTTTGCTACTTGCAGGCAAGCAGCACCTTGGGCTGCTGCCACCAGGAGCTCAGAGAGTAGGTGAGGACAATGATTCCTGCCCTTGCTTTGGAGTACTCACCCAGGCACACCTGGACAGCACAACCAGCTTCGGCTCTACAAGACCAGAAGATACCACTCAATTTGAGGTAATGCAGCAGAGGCAACCAAGATAGGTGAGGACCTACAGCACATGTCCTGTGAGGACTGAACTTGCAAGCCAGAGCTTGCTCAGCCAGGAGAAAAGGTGGATTTGGGGGCATCTTGCCTGTGTTCATGAGGAGTTTCACGGCCCAACTGGAGAAAGCCCTACAGCCAGTGCTGCTCTGCCTCTGAGCAGGAGTCTGAAACCAGATAACCTTCTGAGCTCTCCCCTAGCCTAATTTTTTTTGTCATTCTCTAATGTAAATAAGAGCACAGCAACACAGAGATGTGTTGCTATCTATCTATCTAATCTGTACCAGAAAACATTATAGGGAAACTATAATGATAGAACCAAACAATGGTTGATTGTTTTGTTCAAGAATCATCATTCATTACTGAAATTCATAAATCTTTTAAGGAGTTTATATGTTAAACGTTAGCACTTTCCACTTTGCTAACAGTACTGGTTTCAGAACATATGAAATTTGAAAATCTGTGTTAATTCAATGCCATATGGATATGGGCATTCATCCAAGAAAGTGGCAACTCTACAAATGATTAGAAGAGCAGTCCAGATTTGAAGGTTTAGTGGAGAATCCAGCTGACTGGTTGCTTAGTGTCTCAGAACCAGAGTGTCTGAAATAAAAGAGCCTCTCATGGGCCCTTCCACCTCATCTTTGCTTTGGGAAAGGTTCTCCCTCTGTTCTTGCGGCAACATCAATTCCACAAGGGTTTGCAGACATTTTCATGCCTACATGTTTCCTCAGCTTTCTCTGAAAAAGGATTATATTCAGCCTCCACTTCATCCAAAACAAACTTTGACAGGAAAGAACACATAAAAAGGCTACATTGCACTGGCCAGTGCTATAGGATTTTCTGAAAATTCCCCAGCTGGGATGCCAGAAGGAACAACACTACACAACACTACCAGAAGAAATTACTGCTAGCTGTCAGAAAAATCTTGTTAAATGAACAGTCAGAAGGGGGGGAATTTGAAATATGACCGAATATTCTACAGTCTGAAACACTAGAATAGCATTTTATGAGATATAAATGTTAGGCAAATTTTTGTCTATTATTAACAGCAACCAACAGAGGATCCACCAACACCACATTACCACTTGTCAGGATTTATGTCCAGACAGAATAGTATTGCATCATCTCACATTTACTTTTCCCTAGGCCAGGTTAAAGAGCTGCTTAAGAGCAGTAGACAAAGGCATAAGTTGGTTTGCACATATACACAGGGAACGTGAAGGATAAGGCAAATGAATGACATTCATGGCTTTTTTTTTGTTTGTTTGTTTTCTTCAGAGTACATGGCTCACTGAACAGTGAATTTGAATTAAAAAAAAAAAAAAAACTAACAGTATGCCAAAAAAAAATTGACTATATCACAACTGTACAAGCACTGCTTTTGTTAGTATATCAGAGAGTAGACAGAAAAAGTGCAAAATTTCAGATTCTTTCTTCAGGAACAACAAACACATGCACATGAGTAGTCCATCCAGATCACAGAATCATAGATCCAATGAGATTAGTCAGCACATGAAAACCAATCCTCTGTGCATCTGAAGGGTTAGAAGTGTAATTTAGCCATTTTACATGAAAACAATTCCCTTTACATAACCAATTTTGGCAAATATGTGTAATTACATTATTATAATTATTATATTTTAGAATGCTGTTTCTTGACTCCCCACTGGAAATGCATGAACATTTTAAAGATTTGTCAGACTTCTCAAAATTCATGCTCTTGTTTAATCCTGTATAAATATTACTGATATAGACTTCTCAGAATCAGTTTGTTCATTACTAATTGCCAAGAGATGTTAGAGATAAAATATGCCTTGTGATCTTAGATAGAAGAATTTTGTGTCACTCACAGTTAATTCACTCACAAGAACAGATGCATAAGACCAAGTCAGTACATAATGGGGAAACTCCAAAGAAAAGCCTCTGTGAAACATTATGTTGGTAAGAAAGTACAAGCCATTTTTCCTTCAGAGTCAATAGTTCATCGGTATCTGACAGAACAGTGTTGCCCAAAGGTGCAATCACAACATCTATATCCAAGGCTCTGGCCCTTTATCATAATGAAGTAACTCACAGATTTTTTATTAATAATAGTATTCATGATCCCCTGACCAGATTCCATATATACAATTTTCTACTTGAATAAATACACTCTGTAACATACAATTGTATTACCCTAGATATATTGAACAGATAGACCAATTCTTGTTCCTGAACTAAACACAATTCTGACTAGAAAAAAAAAAAACAAAATTCTTCTCACTAATTTTGGTGATAGTGTGAGCAGATTTTCTAAGAAAACTTAGTATATATCCTGAACCCCAGGTTTCCTCTTTACAAAGATTATACAAATAGGAATACTAAAACTAGGTAGAGAGTTAATTTCATCAATACCATAGAAATAACTGTGGTTTTATTTACTTTCTGTTCCCATCTCACTTACTGTCAGAATTTTGGAAGTTTTTAAAAATGGCAGTGAAGATTCCAATTATCAAAATATTAACAGCAAAACAGATTGCAAGCAATTTCACAATATGCATGCCACCAAAGCCTCAGAAATTTGCATTTAAAATCTCTGTATCTTTTCATATTTACAAGACTAACATAAAAATATAACATAAAAATATCAGAGAGCAGGAATGCATTATGAATACAAAATAGTCTTCAAATTATGAGGTTATAAAACAGTTTAAAAAGGAATAACACCTGTGAGCATTAAAACAATAAAAATCCTATTTGTTTATTAAAAAGCTATATACTGAGATATTTCTATGTGAAAGATCTATAAAATGGGAGTTCTTTTGAAAGAGAAAAACCTTATTATGTACCCTAAATATTACACCAAGTTTTGTTACAGGAACCTGGAAGTAATACTACTGGGTTCATTATTGTTAGTTAGCTTGTTAATAAAAACAGCACTCAGTAATATTTAATTTGTTGAATTAACTGGGAGCTGGGTGCCTAAATACATGTCAAAGATACGAGTAAATACAGTGATTCTATCAGTCACTGCTTTTAACAGGGGAAAAAAATAGGAAAAAAGAAAATTGTTCTTTGAACTGTATTTCCTTAATTTGTTATAGCATGAATCACAGGTTGGACTTTATAGAGAAAAAAAGCAGTGTAGTTTCACTAGAGCCCCATGAAAACTTAGATTTATTACTTTTTAATTATAGCATTGAAAGGGACAATGTTAGATTTACGTTTAAAGAAGGAAAGAAAGTATTATGACATTTACATTCTCTAATAAAAAGAGCCCCAAACTATAGCTTTCCTTCAGGAAAACACTTGTCATTATTGTGATGAAACAATACTTCTCAACCACTACTACTCATTGAATGAAACGAACACCAATAATAATGTCTCTGTTCAGAAATGCATACATAACTCAAATATTGCCAACCCTGTTATGAAATCAAATCTGATACATCCAGTTAGTTGAGTTGAGACTTCATATTTACAACACATCCTCAACAACACAAGAAAAAAAACTCTTGATTTGCAAGTTAGTCCTCAGAAATGTGGCTTGAATGTAGACAAATCATTCGAAAGAAAACTCAAACACACTATTTTCCAGAAGCTATTGGTGAAAGGATTTTTGGACATGTAGTTCAACTGCAAACATGAATTTGACATGGAATATTGGCAATTTCTTCATTATTAGAAGTGTTTCATCTGCAGTAGCTGATGCAATATTACAAAGCATTATCAGTGGAATAGTTTACACTGATCTTGGTGCAGTATCCTGTTCATGCACTGCTATCCAGGTGCATTAAGCTATCCTAAGAAAAAGTTTTGAAGTTAGTTAAATTATTTAGCTTTGATTCAATAATAATATTCTGATTTATTGTGACATTTAAATGAATTCCATACATCTCCATGATGAAAACAGAAATTTAGGGAAAAAAAAAATTCAAACCGAAAGAAAAGATTTTTTTTCTAAATTTAGAGACAAAAAATTCCAGAAGTTCGAAAGCTTCCAAAGCAGAAGATTTTTTTCATTTGAGAAATTCAAACATAAATATTTTATCAAGAATTCCCTAAGCATCTAGAACTCCAGGAAGACTCCCACAGTCTGACTTCATTTACGCTGTTCCACTTCCTCTCCTACAAGCAGAACAAATTGAATCTATAAATTCTAAATTGATAAATAGATAGAACCACATATAGTAATGGTATTACTGCTATTTACAGACTTCATCTGTACTCAACTAAGTTTCACACAAGCTATACAAATAGCTATGTAAAAGTTCAGACTTGCTTTCCTGATTTCAAAGCAGAAAATTTCTCAAAATTCCAATAAATTACAATCTACCTCAAGTTCTAAGCAAGAAGTAGTAAGTTACTTCCAAAATTCAATTCTAGCAACCACTTTTTAAAAAATTACATATATTACATATATATATATGGTGAAATTTAACAGCCTCAATGTTGTAGCCAATACAATAAGGTAGATTATCTGCTGGAAACAGCAACATTGCTTACTGTTATGTTACTAAATTTACAAAGTATTATCATTATTAAACCTTTCACTTTATTATTCAAAGCACTCAAAACTTAAAACAATTCCCCAGACACAATGAGTAAATGTCAGTTATTCAACGTAGAGATGTAAAGATCAAGGCAGAGAAACCTGTGGGGACTTGACAGAGTATGAACATCAAACAGTGCATGGTTTTCAAACATACCAATTGCCCAAACTTATCTCTATTGACTCTGTTATTTGTCCTAAAACCATGCAGTCACAAGGTCCAGAGAGAATCTCTGCTTTTGATGCCTGTATACAGCCACTGGCTCACAGCCTTTTGTCTAAAGGCAGAACACAAGCACAATACTTTCAGTATCTAAAGGGAGGCTATAAGAAAGAAGGAGACAGCCTCCTTAGCAGGGTCTGACGTGATGGGACAAGAGGAAAGGGTTTCAAACTAAAACACAGAAGACAGACTGGGTATTAGGAAGAAGGTTTTTTACAATAATGGTGGTCAGGCACTGGAACAGACAGGTTGTCCTTAGAGGTGATGGATGCCCTATCTTTGAAGACATTCAAAGTCAGGATGGACAAGGCTCAGAGCAACTTGATCTAGCTGTAGGTATCCCTGTTCATTGCAGGGAAGTTGGACTAGAATAACTTTGAGGGTTCCTTCCTATTTAAATGATTCTATGAACTCAATTGCTTTGGGAGTCTTTGGTGATCTTTGGCTAACACACAGCATCTACCATTCAGTGAAAAACAGTCCTTCTCTTGAGTAGACATGGAAAGAGAGTAGCATTAAATTATTATCCAACTATGATGAGAAACACAATTTCTTAGAGCATACCACTATATTCAACAGCAGATAGAGCAATGGTAGATCTCTGCTGAGAGCATCCCTCAGGTTCATTTAGGCATTGGCACTCACTTAGTGTTGTGCATTCTCAGAGGTCAGCAATGAAAGAATAAGTGATAACTGAAATTACTCCTCTATTTACACATGTATGTATGTATGTATGTATGTATTTATTTATTTAATAAGGGGCATAAGTGGGGCCACCCATGTCTGCCTGGCATTGGGAAGCATTAATGTACCTTCGGGGATTTGAGGCAGTCTGCACCACCACTCTCTCCCTCTCTAAGATTTGTGACTCAGCAAGCAGACAAGCCCAGTTCCAAAAAAAAAACAACAATTCAGCTTTGAGTCCTGGTTCACCACTGAGCAAGGACTGCCTGTTCTACCAACAGTAGATTTGGGCTCCTCTGATGCCTGTGCACAGGGAAGGCAAGGTCAGGAGCTGCAGCAAAGGGAAAGGAGTGAAAACATCCTAGCTTCCCCTTCCTTTTGAACGCTGGTGATACAGGGATCAACAGATAACCAGCTCAGACTTTGTAAAGTGTTCTAGCAGAATAGGTGAAAAACAGTAGAAAGAAGAGAAAATGTATTTTACATGTTGTGCTAGACTCCTAATTTTTCTATACTTTTAGCCAAAGCTTGTTCATCAACATATAGCTTGGTTGATTCTGCTTCACAGTTCCTTGTCATTAGTGAGAAGTTAACTAAGATTAAAGGCTAGAGATTTCACCAGCTTAGATTTGGTAGTTTGTTTTTGTGGGTTTGTTTTTTTTTTTTTTTGTTTTGTTTTGTTTTGTTATTGTTTGTTTCAGTTTTGTGTTTTGTTTGGGGGCTTTTCATTTGCTTTGGAAAGATTTGTTGCTGTGGAAAGATTTGAGAAGCTAAATGAAATGTGACAAGCTTACTAGAGAAACTTTGATTTAGCAAGCAAGAAAGTGTGTCAAGGACAGTATTCTCTATGTCATCATGTGCTTTCTGTTTGGCTTCAGCATTAAGAAAGTGGAAAAAAAAATGTATTTACAATAACTGGAAGAAAACCTATGAATAGTGAAATTACCGTACCAGTGGAAATGATCTGCTTCCACATTGTGAGACCAGCTGTTGTAGCCTTCATCATTTGTACGTTTGCTGTATGAAGGGTGAACATACCCCATTATTGGAGCTGTGCACAACCTAGCCTGACCTAAATGCCAAGAAATAAGCAAGTGAGAGTGAAGCATCAGTGGCAAATTGGAATCTAAGGCCTTTTGTGCTTGTTAAATGGTGGAATGATTATAATTGGAAAAAGTGATGTGCATTAGTTCTGAGTGAATGTACAAGAAATGACAAGCGTGTAACTTAATGATTACTTCACAACACCCAGGACTGCCTTCTAGTCTTGCACAGAGAGGCTCAGCCCTACAGCAGAGAAAACGGCATGTCTTCTCCTGCTATTCACGGGCATCCTCCACAGGTCACATGGAAATAACCCTGAAGTGATAAGTCTTGGTTTAGGAAGTCTGCTGCTTAAGCTTGTATAAGTCATTGTGACAGAGTTGGTTTTTTTCTCTCTCCACAGACCTTTGTCTGTTTTAGTAGCAACTGGGCAGAGCCCAGCTTTAAATGAAAACATATACACACTGCTTATTCTCACAGGTAGTAAGTCTATTGGCAGAGCTTTTGCCAATCAACAGCTGTAAGACTTACTTGATTAAATCATTTATGACATGATTATTTTTCACATTTCCATTCCATAGATTATCATGACAGGAGCAAAAACAAAAGGAAAAAAAATCAACAATAATAAATACAAAGAAAAAACAACAATAAAGAAAAAAAAACATACTAATGCATAATTTCAAATGAATAAGAAAAAAACAGATTATTTTGTTTCGCAGCTGGCAGAAATTATTATCCAAGGATATTAGACATTCAGTCAAATTAATTCATCTTCATGTTTAAATGACTACTGTCTAGGAATACTGTTGCCAAGCATTTCCTGGATGATAGGCATGTGCTTTATGGTAGGCTCATATAAAGATTCAGGGTTAAATGCTCAATGAAAATGTACAGTACATAAATCTACACACAAAAGTGGCAGGCAAAGTGTCAAGAAGCAATCATCTCCAAAGTCAGTTTACCCTCACAACAGGGACCTTGTCACGGTCAGAGTTAAACAGGCTCTGGATAGAACTGAATCTTCTCTGTCTGTAACAGCCAGAACTGGGGCCTTTATAAGGAAATATGAATGTCACAATTAAGCAGCGTAATCAAATACCGTAATTCTAGTTACTTTTCTCACGGAAGAATCTCAAGTTCTTAAAAATGAAACACCAAAATGCGTGCCATAAAAACTTTTAACCTATGTTTATGTGCAAATTTAGATATGTTGTCTTTTAAACTGGAAAGAGTCCTGCCTTCCTAAGGAACTGAGACTTGCTTTTACGTGGAAAGTTGCAATCACATTCTGCATCACTAAGTGATGCAGAAAAAAAAACCAACATAATAATATAAATTTTTACTCTGATTTAATACTAATACCAAAGCTTTCATAAATCAAGAGGTCAACAAACATGGTAGAAATGTTACCTATCGAGCTAATGAAGATGAATAATTAGTACTAGCAAGTAAAACAAGCAACAAGTGTACACAGAAGCCTCAAATCCCAAAGATTTGTGCCAACTCTTTACATTCTGGAAACACAGCAGAAGAAAGAAGAAGAAAGAAGAAAGCAGTCCTATTTCTATACAAAACCTTATTTTCTATTACTCTGTCAGGTCTCAGGAACCTCAAAATCCAAGAGAAACTACTATCTTCATACTCTTTGCTTCAGCTATGCTCACCTTACAGGACAGCCTGGAGGTTCCTGGCTTCACCTTGCGCTTTCCCATGCAATGTTTGGAAAGATGGAACATGAGGGAAAGAACTGTACTCACTCCTCTTTAATTAGTAATGTTCATTTGAATATGATTTACTATGGAAAAGAATCTTAATAAGAAAAGCTTTTTTACATTTATTAGTGGAGAGATGGTCTGACAGTTGGAAAGGAGAATGTATTATCAAGACGATAGTGCAGGTAATATCCTGTATATTGAGTCTAATCACCCATTTAAGTTAAAACAGGAGTTGTTAAGAATATAGTGAATCACACTCTAATGATTAGTGATGAGAATCACCTAGATAATGAAATCGGTATTGAGAAACAGATTTTTCGGCAGGATGATTACCCTGCAAGATTGATTAAAAGGATAATTGTAGAACAATGTAACCTTTTTCATAATTATAGCAGTGAACTTGTTTTAAGCCATTTGTCATAACACGTGGCTCTGCCGTATCACAAAGAGACTGACCACTGATTAACATGGTATTTATTACCATTCAGGAAAGTGAGGCATTTTCACACCTGTACAATATCTCTGCATCAGAAGTTAAGGACATAGTAAAATCACTGCAAATTGTCAGAGCTGTAAAAGTTCATGTGGTTGCACGCTCTCTGATTGCTGGACCTCAAGGATGAGTTTTCCATCCCTTTTATTGTGAGATCCCATGAGACTAACACTTTAACACCCTTTCATTTGTACCGGCATGTTTATGAGACCAGACTGCTTTTCAACAGTTGGCAAAGCAAAAGAAAACATCAGACAGCTTTAAAATTGCACTTAAAGAACTTCTAAAGGCAAAAGATCTACAAATGGAAATACTGAAAGTCCCAGTGTTTGGAACATAGCTGTGGAAGAAACTGAACAACTGTTTTTTTGAGTTTTTTAATCTCTCAATGAGTTTAAATATGCTTCAGTGAGAAACTCCTCCATAACTTTTAATAGCTTTCTGGCATTCTTTACAGTAGTGTGAAATCTTTCTACAATTTAGCCACACATTCAAACTGCTAAGTGTCAGTGTAATTAATGTATTTTTCACTAAGAACCACCAAGTCAGCCAGCAGGTTTCCTACAGGAAACAAATATGATGATGCTGACATTGGTGTAAACTACTGTATTCAAGGGACAGAAATGTATCCACGAGATGATGTGGTGATCCAAAAATGATGGTTTACTATGTTCTATCCATAGATTGGATTTTTTCAGACAATGGTGTAAATCTACAGAGCAGCTTCTCCCTTAGTTTTGTTATGACAAAAGTGGCTAGGTTTGTTTGTCACATGAGGATGCTGGAGACTATGAGGCAGAACTTGAAGCCTTACATAAGGTAACATTCACAGGACATTTATGGGAAAAATTCTCAAATAGGTTAAATAGCTGTGGCTTACAACAAATAAACACACAAAAAAGCACCGAGTTGCAGAGAAGGATCACTGGCACTAGTGTCCTTTCTTTAACCACCCGCCTTGTCTGAGAAGAGTTTGGCTCTGCTCTCTCATCTCAGATGCAGGGTGCTGCTAGCTTCTCCTCTTTGTCGACCTAAACAAAGCCGGTCTTCCCTATCTCAAGCTTTTAGGTCAAACACAACTGCCCTTCAATCCTTAGGAGTCCTACACAGGCTTGCCTCTACTTTCTCAACATCCTTCTTGCATAAGGGCAACCCAAAACTGTATCTGACATTCCAGGTGATGCCCAACCTTTTCCAGCTAAAGAAAGATGATAGTCTCAGTCCATCTGCTGATAACACAACATTATAGCCATGGGTGAAGTTTGTTTTAATTATTAGTACGCACATTTGCCATCCACCATATTCCCAGGGCTATTACACATTTCTAGTTTGTACCAACACAGCACTGCTTCACCCTAGAGTTTTGCATTTGCCCTTGTTGAAGGTTTTGAGGTTTCCATTAGTCCAGTCTCCAAGGCCATCAGTCTGGCTGAGCTGAAGCTCTACTAAAAGGGCTATGCCCACCCTCCACAGTGACCTCCCCAGATTTGCTGAGGCTGATTTGTATCATCAAAGACAGTAATGAAGACATAAAGATTGATCAGGTGTGGGGTGTCCATTGAATTGCTTGATAAATTTTTGAGAGGCAGCCCCACCTATCAGTGGGAGAGTGGTTTTCATTTGGGAATCATTTTGTCCTCTCTGACATACACAATAAAAAAAGTTTGGCAAAGCTACTAATAACACATTATTACTGCTCGGCTACCATATTTCAAATGATTAGGTACTACTCTGTGCTACTGTATTTCAGTTAACACTTGAGTAGATTTGAGGGTAAGAAGTGGATAAAGGCTGAGAAGTTCCTAATGCTCCTCATGTTCATGCAGCCTACAGAATAATAACTATGGGAATCTGCCATATGGAGAACATATGTACAGTTTGCCACAACCAGGGATAGGACAATAAGTGGTCTAATTCAGGTGAGTAACTGCAGCCGCTCTTCTCTGATTGAGGTAGTAACATATTCCTTTCCTCCTCAGGTGGCAGGCAACAGTCCATCTGGAAGCCAGCAAGGGTCTTTGTTTACTTTAACTTACTAAGTGCTCTTGCATTCATTTGCAGAAGCCAGCGGCAATGATTCCAGATACTAATGAATAATGACATGGCAAGAGGAAATCTGTGGCATGCAGACTGTGTGTGCACCATTTGGTTATGTGCTGCACTGAGGAGTGGGGAGCAGTCTGTCAGTGGGGCTCCTGTGAGACCTCCCACCAGAGCCCTGCCATGGATGCTGCTAGGGCAGGAGCAGCCACCGGGGGAATCTCCCAGATATGCTACTACTCAGAGAACGATGACATAGGTCAGCAGGAAACCAAAAGAAAAATGAAAAAGACATGGGAGTTTATGCTTAATCATGGCCTAAACACACCACTAACAGCTTAAATTCAGCCCAAGAATTTCCAGTCTGACTTTTAGACACTGAACATGAATGAATTAAACAGGAAAAAAAAAAAAATCCAATCGTTTTTTCCATCACAATCTATTCAAGCCCGTGCCTTTGCTGACTGTAGTTTAGGGCTACGCAGCATTGCGTGGCAGGAGACAAAGGCACAACCTATTCACTGCACACAAAGTGAAAGAGCTCTTGAAGGGCTGGCTGCTGAAAGAGGGGACTCTGACACTGGGTACTGGAGGCTGAATTAAATCCTAGGGCAAAGAAGCCCCTTTGCTTATATTAGTTAATGTGATTCATATTTATAACGATTCCCTCCTGCTGAAAAGGCCTGGCTGCCTGTTGTTTCTGCTCAGTCATCCCCATCAGTTTCACAGATGGATTTAGCTGGAGTGAGAGAATTAGAGCAAGAGTATGATTGTTATTGTTTCACAGCTGATGAAGAACGACAGTAAAAAAAGTAGTTAAGAAATCTTATTTGTTGTCACCTTTGCTATGTGAAATTTTACACTTATCTCAGACAGTGGGCAAATCCTTGCCTTAAGGTTTTCATTATGGTTCACAAGGGACTAGTGAAATTGCTTGGTTTTCAGTCATTCTGGGTACCTACTTCAAAGGTTAAAATACAATGCATCTTCCCTGAATTCTCTGTGTAGACACAGACAGCTCTGCAAAGACTGCAGCACAAAGACAGAGAGTTCCATAAAACTGACATTTCTTTTTTAAACCACGTGTGTGTGCCAATGGAGGTTCATTTCTCCTGAAGCAGATGTGTGAAAAATCCTGCATACCTTTCATAGAACAAAAGTGAGAGTTAATTTCAAAGCCTGACAGACCTAAAAAAGCTGATATTATAATTTGTTGAAGAAAATAAACCAACAGCAAATTCACACAAAGTGAAAAAACACACAGCACATATTTGGGCTGAAGATCTTATGCTGCTTTACAACTTCGGTCCTATTGTCACTTATAATAAAATCAGGGGGAAAGACCTTGAGAGATAAGCCGCTTATTTATTTGTTCCTGAAGCTTTGATAGCATGTAGGTTGCTGTGTGATCTTTATAAACTCAGAGGTGCTAAGCACAGCTTGTTTTTGAAAGTCAATGCCAGCAAGAGACAGACTTTTTGTAACAACACCCGGTGAGCTGTGGCACTTGTATACTCATGTATTTGCGCCAAATCCTTACCTAGCCTACATTAACAGTGCTCTTTTGACTTCATGCTGGGGATCTAGCCCAGTATTCACTTCTTGAATATGTATATCTAACTAGGATAGGTGTACTCCAGAGGATATTTCTCAGCCTCTCACTAACCAAGGAACACCAAATACCTGAAATATAAACAATAATATTTTCTTTTTCTCCCAACTCTAAACAGGATAGATTCTGATCACAAAATATGGGATTTCTTTGTCTCTTTCAGGTTTTTGGTTGCTGCTGTTTTTCAGGGGGTTGGTATGGTTTTAGTTTTGTTTTAATTTGGTTTGTGAGGGTTTTTTTGTTTTTTTTGTTTGTTTGTTTTTTATTTGTGTGAGGCTATTTGTACATTTTTGTTTGAAGATCTGAAGGAACAGGGATGAAATCAGTGAGAAAAAAAAGAGTCAAAGAAATGAATGTCAATTGTTCTAATTCCACATGCAAGCTGAACTCAGGTAACCTGTACTCTCAGAAAGGAAACACTAGTTTAAAACAAATCCTTCAATAATCCTCATAGGCAACATACACAAAATCAGGTAGAGGACTTATTGGAAAAAAAGGGATTTTGCGCAAACTTCTCCTTGCATTATCATACATTGTTGCTGATTTGTAATGTGTGTGTCTGTTCAGATGCAGAAGTCTGAAAGCAATCTGATGCCTGAGCCAGTTTTTCATCTTTCAGGACAGGTCCCAGGACCTGAGGGAATACTCCCTTGACTCCTACACTTTGCCTTGCTATAAAGCTGCGACAAGATTTCAGAACTTCATTCAGAATGAGAGTTGTTTTACAGGAAGAGGTGATGCCAACTGCAGTAGTGGTCTGGAAAAAGTCAGAAATATCAGGATAAGATATTGATTGGTATATGCATGGCTTTCACAGTTCACTGACATGACAAACTGTGATGATGAGGAAGGTTTGGAATATCCATAGCATAACATGTTAATTTCTGTTCTCTTTTCTTTTTAAAATTGTCCTTTTCCTCACTTTTTTCCCCACTTTTTCCATTCACTCTGTGCACCACATTCTGAACTACATTGCAGTCCAAATACATGATATTTGTGCCCGAAAGCCCCACCCAGGCAATGGATAAACTAGAGGGTAACATGCTGTTTCTATACCAGAGGCAGTCTGACACTGCATCATGCAGGCTGTTAATCTTCTCTGTCCTACGAACAAAACAGTGATTTAATTGTATAGAGGGGATGTAGTTATCCAGAAGGAAAACACTTATACTGATGTCATCAAACACTGGCATAAATGCACATCAACCACTGTTTCTATTTTAAAATGATGTTATTTTTTTTTTACTCAGTCGGCAGGGTAATATTTTCTTGTTTTTCTTTTCTTTGCAAGTCTGCAATAGATTTCACAACAAAAAAAATCCAATGCTGTAGCACTTTTATAGCCAATTAACTGAGAAAATGAAGTGTCCTGTCCATTAATTCATTTTAAGTCCAGCATGTTGGATGAATGGTAACTATGGTAAAAAATACATATACGTATAAAAAAAAAAAAAATCACAGTCCATATTATATAAAATTTTCTGTAACATTCCATAATAAAGGAAGCTACCTGTTCACACAGGTCATAGAATATCCTGAGTTGGAAGGGACTCATAGGGCTCAGTGAGCTCTGAGCCCAACTCCTGCTTCCTCTCTGGACCACCCAAAAATCAGACTGAAAATGTTGTCCAGATTCTTCTCGAACTCTGGCAACTCAGTGCCATGACTGCTGCCCAAAGCAGCTTGTTCCAGTGCCTGACCACCACCCTCTGGTGAAGAACCTTCTTCTGATACCCAGTCTAACTCCCCTGACACAGCTCGATGCCGTTCCGTGGGGTTCTGTTGGGTCACCAGAAAGAGATCAGTGCTGCCCCTGTACTACAGGCTTCCACAAGGCATCTCTTCAGCTTCCTCTGCCCTGGGCTGAACAAAGCCAGGGATCTCAGCTACTCCTGATACATCCTCTCCAATTGACTAACAGAATTTTGTATCATGTAAAAAAATTGACTTTATTTATTCCACGTGTCTTAATTTTACTCAATCCATCTGGTTATTTTTCTGGCTCATTAATAAGTAGCATTAGATTTAACAGAGAAATCTAAGGCACAACTTAACAATATTTCAAGGATGAAAACCTTGCAGTCGATTTTTGATCTATACAGTACTCTTCCTTTCTGCAAATAGCTTAGTTTCCTCTACAACGTTCTACCTTTGATGAACAACTTTTGCAAGTTTATTTACATTTCTGCAAGTCAAAATTTAATGTCTGTGAAATCTTCTAGCTTAATATTTGAATTTTCAAAATGCTAGATAATTGAATAATGTTTGCATTTGATTCAGGCCCATATCAGCACCTGGCAGTGATTTTGAGAAAAGAGCCTGCAGACTCCCTGTCGATATATCACTATTCCTCTCAACATGTTGGGAGCACTCAGCAGTGCCTCTTCCCTCCTGACAAATTGTCATGCAATTAAAAGTAAATTCAAAAATCACTGAAAGGAAAATGTTAATATTTCAAAATCTAATGTCACAGAAAGTATGCTCAACCAGTCTGTGCATGATTTTGTAAACTTTTATGTAGAAATTATTATACTAAAGAGATTGTTTGAGACTTTTAGCATTAAACTCAGCATGACCATGTGTGAAATGATCCATCAGATTTCATCAAAGTTAAGAATCCCATATGGCTTGTATTGCCATAGTTTTAAACTTCCTGTGACTCAGAATATGTCTATGCTGTTCCTAAAGAAATATTTGAGCTAGATTACAATTTGTTTGTTTGGTTCAAGAAGGAAAAAAATACACAACACTTGTGAAGCTGTCTTAACACAGGGTCAGCCTACATGGGGAGTTTTGTGTTGACAGACTTAACAGCAGATCCTGGGCTGGTTCATTTCAAACAGTCCAAGCTGACTGGACAGAACTGAGTTTTTCCTTTGATGGCAACATCAGTTTCCCTTTTGTGACCCCTAAGTCTAAGTAACTGTTAATGTACTGAAATAGGCTACAAGTTCCAGTTTTTCATTGTGTATACACAGTTTGCAAATGAGAAAAATGCCACTTCTAAATACTTGGTAAATTTCTAGTTCAGTATCCAGATTGAGTTCTGTAAGTTCTGTTTAACAATTCTTTTCAAATCTTAAAGCCTCTCATAAGTTTCAGCATTTTCAGCTTAATATCTAGAACTTTACACCTCCTATCAAAAGACCTTTACATGAACTGCACAGAAAACTTATTTTTTTATTTTTAAATTTATCTTCCATGTCACAACTTTCAGAATATATTTAAGAAACTTCTCACTTTCAGAAGATTGTAGAATGATACCACAGAGGCATAGAAAGGCTTGGGTTAGAAGAGACCTTAAAGATCATCTAAAGCTGCTCAGGGCCCCATTCAAGCTGGCCTTGAACACCTTTAAAAATGAAGATTTAGTTTGGATTTCAAAAGAAAATAGTTTAGAGTAAAAGAAGTGAAGCACTGCAACAGGTTGCCCAGAGACATGGTGGATACCCCTCCCAGGAGACATTTGAGGCCAGGCTGGACCAGGCTCTGTGCAACCTCATAGAGCTGTAGGCATTCCTGTTCATTTCAGGGGAGTTGGACTAGATGACCTTTGAGGGTACCTTCCTAATTCAAATGATTCTACCATTCTATATCCATCACCTCACTGGGCAGACTATTTGAGTGCCTCACCACACTCCGAGTAAAAAATTTCCTCCTACTATCTAAATCTCCCCTCTTTTAGTTTAAAACCCTTCCCCTTGTTTTGTCACTATCAGGCCAAGTAAAATGTCTCACTCCTGTTTAATCTCTTTATGTACAGATGGCCACAAGGAAGTCTCCCTGGAGACTCCAACTCATCTATGCCTTTCTCGTGTTGGGACTCAAGGCCTGGATACAATACTCTGGATGGGGCCTCATTAGGGCAGAGTAGAGGGGAGCAATCATTCCTCTCTTCCTGATGGCCACTCCTCCTTTGATGCAGCCCAGGATACTGTTCGCCTTCTAGGCTGCAAGCACACACTGTTGGCTCATGTCAAGCTTTCCATCCACTAGGACCCCAAAGTCCTTCTCCAGAAGAAGATGCTCAAGAATGCTTTATTTGTCATAAAGCATAATAACTTACATTACACTAAGATTATGCCTCTCAGGCATTTGAAAACACGGTCTTTGTAAATCAACAGAGATTCAGAAAAAAGGACATGAAAGACTACAGTAAATAATCCAAGCATTACAATTTTAAATGTTGTAAGACTTGCATTTAGTAAGTACTTTCAAATAAATCTACTTCTGCATCTCTCCCATAAAAAGTCTTACTAATATTTTCTCAACAACACAAGAGCAATAACAACATTTCTAACAATTATATTATTTAAGTAACAGAGAATCAAATGAATAATAATAGAAATGACTAAATAGTGGAAACACTAAAATGGCTGGGCTTAATAAAACTTCTCTCAGTCTGACAACACATTTGCTCAAGGAATACTTCTCCTACAAAATCTTATATTAGAAAAACAGAACATGTTTACTACCTGAAGCATTGTCCAAAGAACAAAATAACATAAGGAAAAAATTCAAATATTTTTTTAGGACCAGTGTTTGCAGATTACAGAATCTTTTTCAGAAAATGGCAACTATAACTGGCATGGTATGTTAAAAAAGAACATAAAAAAGATGCTGACATACCTTTTCTGATCTGAATTGTGCATTTTTCTCAATGAGCTTCAGTGAAACATGATATGTACTAGTTACTCTAAGATAAAAAGGCCTTGAAATAAATAATGCATGTAAATTCTATGTCTTACAGTAATGGAAAATGCAAAAGTATTTGCATATTATTTTATAAAATAAAAATGTTAATAAACGTTATTTCAGAACGGAAAAATAACACGCTATTTTCTCTCTTCTATCACTGGCATTTATCTTCTCATTAAAATTTAGAAGATCATACAGTAGATGACCATTTTCCAGAGAGAACAATGAATATAACACAAATTAATTAATAATTCATTGGGTTATGATATGATTAAAGGTGAACCAGAATAACAACCATATTTAAGATCAACCAATTTCCAGGAAAATTTTGAAAAGGCAACAAGAAAACAAACAGTAATTACACAAAACATTTTTTCACCATTTGGAAAGCAGACAAACCTGGTGCCAAAGAAAACACAAATACAAGATGACAAGACTGCCATTAAGTTCAGATTATGTGGTATTTAAAAGACCTTTCAAATGTCATTTATTTACAGTAATCTCTCTTATGTTACTACTTAGAAAACTTAGGTCCTATTTTACACAGATCAGTTGAGAAGCAGAAGAAAATAACCTAACATCTCATGTGCCTCCATTTCTCATTTCTTATCTAAAAATGAGGGTAATACCTAAGTGCTGCCTTTACAAAGGTGTTAGGAGGGTTAGATAAGTACCATCTCTAAAGCCCTCTGAGAACCCGAGATGAAAAGCTCTGTAAAACTCAAGAAAAGCTCTCCATAAGTGCAATATTATTACTGTAGTTCTTATTATGTTTATTTGTTTACTCTCTGCTAGAGAGCATAATAATTCTGAAGAGATTTACATTTGAACTTTGTAAGAATTCTGTTATCTGTCTTTAGAATTGCTCTTAAGAGTTCTGTAGAGCAAAGGCAAATGATCACAAAAGCACACTCAAATCTTCCTGAGGATCCCATCCTGCAAGGCATTCAGTATCTCTTGAGCAGCACAGAGCACTCTCAGCTAACTGCACACACCATGTTGCAAAACTGGGCCTTGAATTTCAGGTGCAAGCATCACTATAAAGAAGAATCCTAGCACAGAAATAAACAATATTCTACTTTTGTTTAATTTCATTTGCCTGTTAGACTTGCACGGATCAGGACAGCAGGTAAAGCTTCTGTGTCCACCGCCTCAGCGTTCAGCAGAATACTGATGTGCTCAGCAAAGTGCAAAGAGTAGATCTTTTTACTGTCATTGATGCTGCCTACCGACATAGAGAAAAAAGTGCCCAGGTCTCAATGGAGATTTTTTTTCATTGCTGGACATCGTGGACAGATTGAACATTCAACTGGCTTATCATAATATCTTTTTTTACCTTTCTGAAAAAAAAGCTTTAAGGAATTCAAACTTTTTTTTTCCTACCTTTTAATGTTATTCCTATGCTGAAGAATGAGAGCATGGTAAGTGGGACGTGGATAAGAAGGAAGGATGGATACATAGGAAAGGAAGCTGGCGTCACCTCATCACCTTTACACAAAAGTTTAAGACAGTCCAAACTTTTTTCATAGAACATGCTATTTTAGAGCCTCATCTCATTGCATTTGACAAGGTTTTTCCTGGTCAACAATCCAACAATGGGAGTAAAAGGCTTTCAAAAAATCTGCTGCATTAGTAACAGGGAAGAAAAGGGTTGTTATATTTGCTCTTGAGAGGGAATGTCCAAATAGTTTTCATTCTGCGAAAATCATTGCTTGAAGAGAAAAATACTCATTTCTAAAGTTTGGTAACCCAAATACAATTGTGAAGCTTGGAAACATGGAGAATTAGGTTGTTTGAAAAGAAAATAAAAAACTTTTTTTTTTTATCATATTTAACAGACTCCTAATTATACAAAGCAACAAAAAACAAATAACTAGACTTCCTTTTCAACTTTCCAAAAGATATGTTTGAAGGGAAGAATGCTATAGACCTAGGAAATGCTGTAGCACCAGCGCACAACCATCTTCCTTGAGGAAAGCTCTGGACATATAATGAGCGCTTGTTCTCAAGAGGAAAAGCGAAAACAGACAAAAGTAATCTCTGTACAACCAGCATGCCTGAATTACTTTTTTTTTAATTCAAACTGGAAAGAGGTGTTTCTGTGTCATAGAGCACTCAAAAAAAGTTGGAAAAATTATTTTTATTATTATTATTTTTTGTAGTTTTAGACAAATTCTGCTCCAGGGTATACTTGGCTCATCAGTGCCCTATTTTGAGCCCTATATGTTAATACGCTCTATCTAAGGTCCAATCAAGGATGTCTGGGGAGATGAAGAAAATGAAGCTCGCAAAAGACAGTGAAATAGAAAATGATCCTAATTCAAGACTACTACTATTAGAAAATTGCTATTAAAAGTTATGTTTTATAAATAACCTGTTTTTGTATAACATTTATCTTTACTGTTTTCCTTAGCTTCTTTCAAACATTTCTTTAGGATTTATTTTCTATGTTGCTGCAAGTTACTTCACCCATTTTCATTGACCATTTGCTCACATATATATTTACCTCATTAGTGAGAAAGATTAATAACAGAAAGAAAACAGAAGAAAATACATATTAAAAATGCTACTGTCTTGCTTTAACATACTGATTGTAGTTGATAAGAATACAGAAAGTGAAGTCATTCCTGACAGACAAAAAACACTATTCAGTCAGTAAATCACGAAAATACAGTCAGGCGAATGAGTACCAATATGAAACCACTGTAGCAGAAGCTAGCAATATTGTTAAGTAGGTCTTTAAGATTAGAAGTATTCCTATTTATGGAGTTTACATGTGGTTAAAACATCATATTTAAGAAAAATGTAGAGTTTACAAAGCAGAGTAATTACAGTCACAGCTACAATCTGGCTGTATAAATCACTGTGATTCAAGCTATAGTAGTAATAAGAATAACTGATATTGGTTTTGGTTCATTACCATTCATCTAATAAAATATGATGAATTAAAAATTTTCCTTAGTGAAACACTCATAAAAATAACAATTTACCTACGGCTTCTTCACAATTTATGTGAATGCAATACAAAAATAATTGTATTTTTAACAAAAGTAAGCATTTGTTAAAAAGGTTAAGGAACTATTTTAACTGTATTCCAGCCCTTGTAATAATTTTATCCAAGATATGCTTTTCCCTCATAGGCTGTCTTCTCTATAATTCTAATTTCACTGATCTAGCAAATGAGACAAGAGTTTACAGAGACAAAAGTTCATGCTGAGAAAAAGTTGTAGGATTAGATATGACGATTGTATTGTGGTTAGAAAATAGTCAGAACGATGAAACATTTAAATGAAATATCCCAGGGCAAGTTTCCTACCTGCACATTCCTGTCAACGCATACTTTGAACAGCAGGTTGCCTGTCCAAAAATATTGTATCTTCAGGTCTCATCTGAGTTTCTATCAACCTGTGAGGAACAAGTCCCCAGACAAAGCCAAGCAGAACTTTGCACCAACTTTGGCAAAACGGAGACATTTTGCTAAGAATCAAGCCCTCCACTCTTAATTCCAGTGGGAGTAGGGAATAGGACAGATTATCAAAGCCTAGAAAGTAACACTGGAGTTATACCCTAGAGATTTTCCCACTTGGTATATACTCAGGAGATGGTAACAGAATGCTGAAATACTTTTTGTTACACTAGAAGGCAGAATGCAAATTGCCTTTCTGAAGTTTCTTTATAAATCATGTAGCTGTTACAAGAAACAGCTTTTGTTTTATCTACATGTCAAGACCCCACTTCAGCATTCCAGAAGCACATAATCACACTGCAAATGCAGCTGAAATTTTGCTACAGTAAAATCTGTAGAATCAGGCTCCAAAATGTGAGCATCCACTTCCAGAATTGAATTGCAAAGCCAGAAATCACAGCTAATCCAAGCCCTAGGTGTGACAGAATATTATAAATTACTTTGATTGTTAGTAAATGTTAATATTTATGTCTAAAAACTCCAATCAGTTGGAAATTTCGGAGTTAAAGAAAAAGAAATAGTTTAATGAAATAATGTTCTGGAATGATGTCGAAATCATAATGTCTGCAGAAAACAAAACCACTAAAGCAGCAGAGCATGTAGCATTTGTTGGAAAGACTTATATTTTTGTAGAGCAAATGAATTGCTCGTTTCCTGCAAGGAAAGATTTAGAGACTCTCTGGATTAAGCTAAAGCAGAGGATCAGCTTGAGCTCTGTAACTGTGGATTTCTACATGTCTGGAACAAGTTATTTCCCGGTTCCTCACTGACACCTAGTCAAGGATGAGGGAAAGATCAACAAACAGCAGAAAAGGAATAAAAGCAAGTGTTTAGGAGACAAGGAAGAAAGCTATGTTGATGTAACAGGCCAACCCATACAGCCTTCAGCAAAATCACTATCACTGCTTCTCTTCTAAGAACCCAAATTCACTCACATGTATCTTTGCAATAAACTACAAAATCTACAAAACCACAGCACGTTCTGGTTATATGAACACTTTGCTATTTAATAGAGATAATAGAAGTGTTGGAAGCAACAGGATCAAGGGAATTAGAGGAAATGCTCATTAAAACAAATTTAAAAGGTCTAATGATTAAAATATTGATTAATTAGCCAAACATTGATTAACAGTCACACTTTATCAACTACAAAGGTTCTAATTACTGCACCATTATTCCATAGATTGACCTGTTCTCTCTTGTCACTTACAATGAAGAACAATTTTTATTTAGTGGGTTTTGGATTTTTGACCTGTAAAATTTTAATAGGGAGTGCAAAGAGGGTGTCGTGTGTGGTTTGGCATTTTAGTCACTGGGGGACTCATAGTTACTGTCTCTACTTAACCAAAGGCACAGGAGAGCAAGAGGGATGTGAATACTCAGGATTTAAAGCCCCCCACCACGAGAGAGATTTTGAAACTCCAGTAAGTCTACTTCAGCAAAAGAAGAAACTGCGTATTTCTAAAATGTACAGACAGGTAATAACAAAATGTTTAAATAATGCACAAGGATGTTAACCAGCCAAGCTGTATTTGCTAAGGTACACAATAATTTAATGAGGAGGAATAAAATGAGAATCTCTTCTTAATTTTTTGTAACTATTCCAAAGCAACCAACCCAGCCTACCCTAGAGATATAGCTATTTCATATTAAAAAAAAAAAAATGAAATGAAAAAAAAAAAAAAAAAGAGCAGCAACAGTCAAGAACACATAGCAGTTCATTTACAAAAGTATTTCCCACTCCAGCAACCTAGGTCTCAAAAAACTGCTTCACAGTTGAAACTTATTCTCCAGAAAATTTATGGATGTCTCACATAAGACTATCTTGCTGATTTCAATAACTGTCCATTTAAATCTGTTGATGTAGCGTTTAAACCTTGCTTCACAAAAGAAAGAGGCTAATACACACACGGGGTTACACTCTCAATATAACTGTCTGAAAGTGATGGTCTGGATTTACTCCTGATGAGATCAGCTCTAAGGCCAGAAAGCAGATTTATAGTGTGAACATAAATGAGCATGGAGGAGGGGGACCTTTTTGATCATACATATGCTTGTCAGGCAAAACGTGCTCAAGACCTCATTGCCAAATGAGCAACAGCAAGTGAGTCTCTTGCAGCCAGTGAGCAAAATGGCATCAGAAAGGTGACTCTGAACAGACCCAGCTGGCTGTTGGGTTTCATAGCCAAAAATCGGTAGACAGACAGAATAAAACTTCCCCTCATGTGTTAGAATGGAGGTTGGGATGTATTTCCTTCTGGCTAAAGTTACAGGTTTCACTCATGGAGAAGCACTGTTCTAGGGAAAGCTATACAATTCTGCAGCCATGTATAGGAAAAGAAGTGAGTGTCATACAAACTACAACATCTTCTGCATATTAAGAAAATAACTGCTTCACACAGATACTGGTACTCAACAGCAACTGAAGGAATTAACACTATAGTAAACAGGTAGATGTCCTTGGCCTTTCCACTCCATCCTTCTGTTACACTGTCTATTTTAACCAAAACAATTCCTCTACTTCTACCCTCCACATCAGCAAAATAAAACCTATTTCATTTCCATTATATACCATATGGCCTCCTGATCTGTCTTCTTGATTTTTTTGCACCAGAAAAGCTGTTACATTTATAATGCATTTACAGTTTAAATCCACAAAGACCATTTAGAGCATAATCAGACAGTCTGCCTGTGTGTTATTCTGCTAAGCCAAGGTTTATGAATTTTCTCAGGTTATTCAACAAGAAAAAAAAAAAAAAAAGAACACCTTAGAATCCTTCTCCCTCCCTACATATATGCACACCCAAGCTTGCATTTATACAGTAAAAAATTTCCATGCAGAACCAGAAGAAGGGTGTTTTAGGATAAAAATCAGAAACCAGGTATTTCTCCTCTAGTGAAGCTAGGTTACAGGCTCCTCTCAGAGGTACAGAAGTTTAATGCCTACCACAGTGCAAGTCGGCATGGACTCACCTTCTGTGATGCAAGTAGGAATCAGGATCGTATGTAGTAAGTAATAACTCCAAGTAGAAGAATGGTGCAGAGGCATCACAAGAAGGTTCACCACTGAAGTGGCCCAACCCTGGCTAGCTTCTGCTAGGGAATCTGACTGGGTCACCACAGTCTACACGGGTGCTCTTGGCTCCTTATCACACTTGCAACTGTGGCCACCTGGGAGGTAAACAAGCAGCACTGGGAGGTTCATAGCACCACACAACCACTCCTGACTTGTCTCTTCCCTTCATGGTTGTGCTTTCCAAGGTTAACTTTATTTCATGTGACTTGTAAAGTGTGATTGCTTTTATTCTTCGAGAAGGCAGCAAAATAATTTGCCCTGGCAGTGATGCAGATCTCCCTCTCACTACGAACAGAAGAATGTGATCCTAACTGAAAAGAGACACAATAAAACACAGGTTTAACAAAGCATCTTTTTGCCATCACATCAGGATTTGCAGTCCATAAGGCTGATTTTATTGTAACAACAAAGTGCAACCATTGCTTCAGTGTCACAGCAAATATCCAGCTATGTGCATACAATATCAAAAACTTAAATCCCTCAGTTAATGAAATATTGCCTACTAACCATAGGTAGCATCAATATACAAGCCTTTATGAGGCTTTTGCCTCATAGTACACTGTAAGTATACCAAATTTGAGATACTACCAATGCATCAATAAAGCACAAAAAATGTAGTAAACAATGAGCAAGAAAACCCATCTGGCTAAGGATGCTTGCAAAATAGAAATATTTGTTGTTCTTTCTGAGGGGAATTGAGAATTGTTAATAAATAAATAAATGAAACCTCAATAAAGGTACCATCATTGATAACAGAAAACCTTTATATGATACAATTTTATTTTATTTAATCATTCTTGACATCTTCAATGTATTTGGCTGCTTACTGCTAAAATTTACTTTTCTTGAAGCCCCTTCACCACATTCCTGACTTTGTAGTCCTTATCTCACATCTTTTTAAGATCACCTGTTCTCATGCTTTTCTATTTAGCAAGTGCCTTCTTAATTAAGCTTTTGCTCTTGCCTCCGTTCCAGAAGTGTAATAACAGTGAAATGCTAGTAAACAATATTAAACAATTATTACTTTTAGACAGAATCTATTTTATGTTCAACAAGTGTTTAGCCCAAGATCACATTCTTGTGTGATCCTTAGATAAAATCACTAAACATAGCACTAATGATAGCAGTGCTCCTAGAAAAGTGTTAACTTTTCCTACTAAGATGGATCTCCCAGTTCAAATCCACTCAACTAAATTCCATTTTGAACATTATCAGTCTAAAATCTAAATCAGTCTAAAATGTAATCTAAGAGGTAACAAGATACATATTCATACCCAAACTTCATGAATGACCACAGTAAATTCAGACAAATTATGCTGAAAAATGTACACTGAGGAAGCTCTACTGGTTTAATCAATTATTTTAAAATTAGAAACAGAGTAACAAATAGCAGAATACACTGGTGGTACAAGAAAATGTGCAGATCAAGGGTGGTGTAGGAGCATGCTGCATACCTCTCAGGCTCGGAATGGCACCTCCCTGTCCCATGTCTGAGACTGGAGAGGCACCATCTGGCTCAGCAACATCCAGATGTGTAGTCCATCCAATCCAGAAGTTACAGCTACTGACTCTTAACGACCTCCTAAAAATTACTCTAGGTGGTATCATTTCTGTTTGGGATCAGGACTGCCCCATGTATATCTTCAGTTGCTTTTTAGATGTTCTTTTTCTGACTCCATTTCTGCTAGTAAGTTCGATATCAACAAAAACCTCATCTGGGCAGGTTTGGGATTTCTTGGGTACAAAAAAAAGGCAGTTATTTTCCCTGTCAACAGATACCCCATGTGAAATACTTAGTCTAAAATAAGAACAAGTTTCAAATTTTAATTTGAATTCTTTGACTGCAACTTTTTTGTTGTGATAGCTCATTCAAGTATGCAGCATTATGATATTAATTTTCTTTAACATTGTAGATTTTTTTTGGTTAGAAAATATGTTTTGTACCTCTTGCATGATTAGGAAGATCTAGATCTGGAAGGAAATAGTTCAACCCTTCTTTTTAACAATGGACACCTGCAAATGCAGCCCTTACACAAGACTCTTCAAGCAGATCCTGGTAAAATGTAATCACAGAGAATGAAATTGATCCCTGTGTGCAGTGAGAACATAAACCTTACGCATCACTTGAGTCTTTAAAATAGGGTTTAAGTAGGAGTTAAGCATGGGTTTTTTTCAGGAACACTTCATGGGGTAAAATTTACCAGCAGAAGGCCTGAATACCTTGAGCAAAGGGCAGTGAGGACCGCACAAAAGGAAGAAGTAGGGAATCATGCTTCAACATGGTAACGGTTGGTAAAGGTCAGCTTCCTACTGATAATAAAGTGCACTCACTGTATTTATCTGGCAGATCCCTCTGAAAATGGCTGGTGATCTATGGAGCGCTTTTTAGAAGGGCTTGAGCAGCTGCCTCCATACCAAATCATTCCTAAAAGTTTCTGTATTCAGTGCTCACTTACCCCAAACAATATACACAGTACAAGAGGAACACTAGGAGCCCCTAAAATGATATCCAGTAAAACAAAAGATCCAAAACAATTTCTTAGCAAAACATAAGTTGTCATTTTTAATTTGTGTGGCTAGTAGTGCCTAAAATTTCACTTCCTTTACTGTTGGTATGGAATTTTCCCTTGAGACAAAAGTATACCTCCACTTGGAAGAGGTGCTGGAATCATCTGCACAACAATATCTGCAGGAACCAAAAGAAAACATCCAACAATACGAGTGAAGAAAGCAAACAACTGATTAAGCAATATACTGATCTGGATACCAATTGGCAATAGTTAGGCTATTTGCTACCGAAAGCTAAATGACCTCTCTCCTTTGACTCATACCACGGATCTTAGATTAGTTGCTCACAGTTGACTTAAGTCATCTTTGACTTTGAACCCTCTAGCTTTTATCAGTTTGCATCATGACCAAATTCAGGTTTATTTTTTAGTCTGTGTGAGCACCCACACACCCACACAGGGAGAAAAATAAGGAAATTTTTATCATTATGGTATTTTAGCAGCATAATGGGAATAGACAGCAACTACTTTGTGTTACAAATTTAAATGTGAAATTTCAGAAAACCTCCTTGCATTAAAAATGAATTAACTGTGTGATTATTAATTGTGCATATTCCAATCCCTTTGTGCTGTACTGCATGTTTCTTGAATCTCATTTGAATCCTTTGGCTAAGTAATGTGTCAAGGGGGGTACTAGCCTGAATGCCTGAGTTATTTAAAAAGCAGGACAGCACTTCCAGATTAGAATACCAATGAGCGGGGTTAAAAAGGCTCTACTGTAGTTGGAGGGCAGCTCTCAGTCTGAGTAGTACCTGAAAAGGACCTCTATGGACTAATTTTCAGAATCACATTGTAATGTGGGCTCATGTCAATCATCAGAACAGACAGCTTCATCCCATGATATAAACTAGTTATACATTCAAGAGCTGCCAGAGGATCTTCATTAAAAAGGGACTTAGCATTAAAAGAAGAAGGTTGTTTTATTATAATACTTCAAACACAGTTTTTTGTTTTATATGTTCTCAGAAATCTTTTTTGTTCTTCTCCACAATATCAAAAAAGCACCATAGAAGCAGCAAAAACATTAAATATTCCAATTTTTAATGGGAATCAAGGTAGCTTTCTGGTTTAAGGCATTAAAAATCATATACATTTTTCTAAATATATTCATGCCTTTGAATAACAAAAAGAAGTCTCTAGATGTAATAGGAGGATGTTTTTAATCTTTTGTGAGAAGGGATTTGCAGAGCTGACTACTCAAGGTACAATATCTACTGGCAAAGTATATCACTGAGAGCTTTATACATATAAATTTGTATAAAACCTTTGGGCTATCCACAAGCTTCCAGATACCAGTTAGATATTACAATCCATGTCATTAAAATTTAATATGATTGTGTTAAGAAGAAAACATTAACAATATCCATGTAAGTAAATCATTGACACAGTAATCTACTATTTCAAGAAAACTTAACAGAGATTTATTAAAAAATAAATAGATAAATGTATCTATTTACTTATATGGTTGTCATTTCAAAGAACATGATTTAAATATAATTTCACAAGTCATGCAACTTCCTCAAAGTAGCTGGAATATTTTGATCTAAAATTGCTCGTGTATCTACTTCATGCCAGAAAAAAGAGTTTATAGGAATCTAATTGAAATGAGAAGGTGATTTTTTATAAGCAGAATTAAATGTAGAGTTTAATAGGTTTTTTGCTTGTCTTTTACGCTATAGTACTTATATGATGCATTATTTTCTGTCCTGAGAGCACATCTTTTTTTTTTCACATTGCTATTTTTCAAGCAGCTTGGCCATCATAAAAAGTCAGGCACATACTTGATATTAGTAATACTGACCATTTCATAGTGCAGTGCTTTCCATTTTCTATTATTGCCTTCACAATTATTAACTAATTAATTATTAACAAGTTAATGAGTTTTCCCATTGCCCTTATTGCCACAACATCTAACACCTCTCAGACAATTAAAAATCTCACTTCTGAATATTTCTGTGAAGCAGGAAATATCATCATCCCTGTTTTACTGAAGGGAGACTGAGGCACACTCCTGCGTTCACATTTTATAACTATAGTAGCATTAAAAGTAATGGGATTGCTTTTAAAATAAAGTTATTCTAGTCATCATCCAAAAGAAGATAAAAAAAAATGTCACAAAGAGATTTAAGTAAATTTCACAAGGTTGCAGAGGAATGAATAGCTTAATTAAAACCAAGTTGGTTTTGTCTTCTATTTCTCTGGACAAACTGCTAGACTTTCTATATTTACTTTTATTGTAAATTAGTTATGATGGGTTATAACAGTAAGAGTACATGATATGATATGATATGATATGATATGATATGATATGATATGATATGATATGATAATACTGCATATTGCATTTTTCAATGTCTCTCTTCAGACATTTCTCTGGAAGCAGTATCATTAAAAATGAGTTTCAAGAGCTTAGAAAACCCTCCTGGTGAGTGAGCTCTAGCAAACTCACATGAACCCAGGGATATCTTAATTAAAGTCTTTCTGATGTTTAAAGATAAAACAGACATAACAATCCTTGCTCTTTGGGGTTCTTAAAAGAACTCTTTTGAGGCAAAGCTTTCCCTCTCTCTGTCATGCTCAAGCCTTGAATTACATATAAACACGCACAAAATATCCACCTCAAAAAACACTCTGCAGAAGGAGAGGGTGACAATTACTTTGAAGTGCTAGCCCTTTTTCTAGCCCCCATCCTTGGAGCAGTTAACAGTCCAATCTTTGATTTTGCCATTATCATGGCCTAACAGGTAAATGGTGCTCCAGTCTTAAGTCCAAAGAACGCATCTTGAATATTTGTTCAACATAGTTCAGATCTCTGGCACAGAACTCCCTGAAATTAAGGGAAGAACAAAAGCTTGATCTTCTGCAACAACACATAATTAATAAATATACTGTGACTATAAATAGAACCCCAAAATACCCACGCATAGAAATTCTCATAGAGTCTGCAATTGCTGCCAACCATCAGCTTGTCATTCATAGTTCTCTCTAAACATGTAGAAATTCCAAAGATACTCGGCACCTCACAAGATCAACTTGATCAATAATCTTCTATACTGACCACAGTATACGAGTACCTACTGAAATGGCACAGCTATTGAAAATATCAACCTCGTTTCTGTCGTTGAGATTTGTAGAAGTTATTACAGTGGTGCCTTATGTCTCAAGGCATGCACGCTTATAAAGGAAAGTCCCCTGTAGGACTAGTGCAACTTGCTACCTAGTGTTTATGAAGCTACTATACTATATATATTGTGCAGTTTTACATTTCTTGCAGGGATTTTCAGGGCACATTCTAGAAGATGCTGCTTATTTATTACAAAAACATTTTTATTTTTGTTGAACAATGTAGATGTCTGTGCAAGTTTCCCATAAATTATGCACCCGATAACCCCTGGCACCTCATTTGAAAGATTATGAGAATATCATTAACAGTGAATCCACAGTCCTGTAATTTCAAACCGAACAATAGAAAGAAAAGTTAAAATCAGTTTGTCACAGTTCTGCAGGATACAGTAATTGCTGAAAACATTTCTTAGTTCAATGCAACATATTTCACACACTTTCTTTTATGTATATGCTTATGCTCACCTTGTACATCTTTCCCCCTCTTTTCTAAATGCAGATTATACCAAGGTGTAAGCTTTGGCACTCTTAACAAACACATAAACAGTTTTGCAGGTGAATTCCAAGCAGAAAACAGTACCTGAAGTTCAGTCTGTACCCTCAATTCCATTACTTAAGGGAAGAGGTGAGATGCAGGTATGCAAAGTAAGCAGTTCTGACTTAATGAACAATTCTAGAGGCAAAGGAATTAACACCTCTTACGTCATCAGATTATCAGAAAAAATCTTCTAATTGTAGCAGTAGAAGTCTACTTTTTCAAAACTATATTTAGCAGCTTATATTGGCAGCTACAGTCAAAGCGTGGAAAAAAATAGATTCCTGAAAATAAAGCAAGTTGTGTAATCCAACAAATCTCAGATACCATACAGAGTGAGCACTTACTGCGACTTGAATGAAAGGAGATTATCAGAGCCCTTTAAGAAATGTCAGCGTTCCCCTTCCCAGAAGAGAACATGCAAAATCCTCAACTGCTTATCTTTGCAACCCTAAGATTTGGTTAAGTGGATAGGTTTCATTGACAGTCTCTACAAGACCAGAAACTGCAGGTCCCCTGGAGCATGCAGATACCCAGAAATTAATACTTTGCCATAGAGACTGGGAGATTCTTTGAGGGAAATAAAGGCAAAAAGTTATTCCAATACAACCAAATGAATTAGAAGAAGCAGTCTGAGGTAAAAATTCAGCTACTCCCAGGCTTGTTAAGCACTGGGAAGACTTAAATAGCACTTTGTTCTTCCTGAAGATTGTTGAGCAGAGGATAAAGACAATATAACATCCATGATACAGTGTCAGGCGTTAATTTATTCTGCAAGAGCACCTACTGTGACATTAGTGCACTCAATAACTTTTTAAAGCTAATTTCAAAGAAAAACAGCTTTTGTGAGATACTTTCAAAGTGGCCAGTCAATCCATTCCAGAAATGAAGTTTGCAGTTCTCAGGCACCTGAAAATTTGGAATGCCTTTCAACTGAAGCTATAAGGGTGCATCTAATGTTATATAATTCCTATTTAACCTGTATTTTGTACTTAAAAATATGACACATTCCCCACTTCATATATGATATTTAGAGATCTGCATTGAAATTACCTTCATTCAGCATGATATTAACTTAAAGAAACAAATATGGCTAAAACAATTGTATCCAGTTTTTAAAAAACTTTAAAATAAAATTCACAGTTGCAAAATTGATCTTCAATTTTTAAGTCCAAATTCAGTTAATTTTTCATTAAGGAAACACAACTCCAAATTCCTCAGCTTTACTGCAAACCCACAAAACTGCTAAAGAGGTAAGTTTTCTAAACAATGATATACACTTCAATATCTTTAAATATCATCATATCTTTTTAAAGTGTATACTCTGATTGCAAATGGCTTCAAGAGCCTTCGAAAAAAATACTTGGAAATTAATCACCTGAATGAAGCCGTTTTATGAAAAAAGAAAAAAAAGGAAGGGAAAAAAAGAATATTTCCTCATATTTATGACATTGTTATTTCACTTCACTCTCCAAGTTTCCCTTACACTTCCTCATTTACTCTAAGACAACATAATTTAACATTCTTGATAGCATGCTTTACTACTGATGCATTTCTACCAAGTCCTCTTCTGTGTCATCTTTTTGGAAAATCTTTTGAAAAGCTATGACAGCAAAAGACACACACACACACATACACACAGAGCAAGAAAAAAAAAGAAAAAAAAACAGCCTTGCAGATCTTAGACCATTTTTTTTCAAAGGCCTATTGCCAGCACCACACCACAGAAGCTCACGCAGGTTTTTATTTTTTTAGAGAATGCTTTACACCAGGATTTGATGCCTGGTCTCTTCTTCACAGGCATATCTCTGTAAAGGACACTTTCTATCATTAATGTAAGTCAGTCAGACAGACCTTTTTAATAAGCAGTTGAAGAACCACTGCCTTTTGCACATGAAACTAACAAAAGGCTCATTAGTCAAATGAAAAAAGAATAGTTTGAATGTCAATGTATTATTTTAAAGGAAATCCTCCTCCAAGAGAATCTCAATGTAAAATGGAGGTTTTTGTGTCCAAATTTTAATGTTCTGGACATTATGAATGAAAAATAGATGAGCAAAGAATGCTGTTAAAAGAAGACATCCACTGCATGTCATTTTTGCAATGGACCATTTCATTCAACCATAATGCAAAAAGTCAAAAAGTAGAGAGTAAGTTTTTTCTTTTTTCTTTAAGTTAAGCTTCCCTGGGAAAAATTTTTTTCTGCTGTGTCAGCTATCTGTTGCATAAATAACCTTTCATCAATTAGCAAGGTTATTTAAATGACCTTTGAGCAGTAGAAGAGAGCACCAAAATTATACACAAGTCAATAGAAATCTCCTATTCATAGAGAGTGATATCTGTATTTTGAATGTTTATAAGGAGTTTGGAAGAATTCACAGACATTCCATATAAGGATTTCATGAAGCTAAATTCAGAGACAACAGCAAGCCTTTCATTACTTTGTAAAAGAAAGGAGAAAAATCTGAGCAATTTCTCTACAGAGATGGTGCACAATGTGCCTTGTTTGTATACTAAAAGGTATCCTTTATTCACTTTTGTCAAGAATTGCTCACAAAGCATGCTAGAACACCACGCAGTGTAACCATACAGAAGGTTCCCACACAAACAAGCTATGTTTGTACCACAACACTCCTTATTTCATGCCTTCTAAACTCACCATGCAAATACAGGTATTCGGTGATATTGCACCATTTTTTTTTTATCACAATGGCATAATCAAAAAATATTGATGGACCCATCTGTTTCCAGATAGAGTAATTACAAGAACTGAGTTTTAAACAACCTAGCAGTAAATCACAGACACGTGGTAGCTGGCATACCTGTCTATTAAAATCCTATAGAATGTTACTAGCACGTTTCTCTCAAAATGTGGCACAATTATCCAGGCATTATTCTGCCTCAAAACAGAACTAGGAATAACTTCATCCTGAAAGTGAAGACAAAAAGCTGCAAACAGGCATAAAATGTACAGTTGGATAACAATTGTAATTAAAAAGTTAAGACACTCAAGGGAATGAATGTGTAATAAAGATCCATCTAGCTGTGTTGTTAGGCTCTAAAATTATGACAAGTGCTTTCAACAACCAAAGTGTGCCTTTAAGGCATATTAGCATAGGTTGAAGAGCTTCGTCTTGATACTGTCATGTGAAACGGTAAAGATTAGTAGGAAAACTTGCATGCACAGAACCAAACTAGATGAAATTTTTTATTAAATATGACTATTATGGCAAGACTACAGCAAAATGCAGATACAGAGAAAAGAGCAAGGAAAAATATCCAGACATTCCAGAAATGAATAATAGGAATGGGAAATAATACCTTTCTTTCTTTTGTTAAAGTAACGAAAGTGTTGACTAGAGAACTTTTGGCAAAACACATTGGAATTAAGGAATATTTCTGACACAGAATTACAGAAAAGCCTGCCCTATAAAGGTCAGAAAACAGAAAACTACAGGTGGCTAGAGAACTGGCTTGTATATCTGATACAAAGGTTACCTGTGGGTATGCAGGGAGTTTATAAGTGGGATGATGCCGTGAGCATTAGAATTTGCACTGGGCTTTTTTTGTCTTATTTTTTTTTTTTCCTTTCTGTATCGATGACCTGGCAGAAGAAATGTGAAGAAAGGTGAGACAGTTTTTGCTGACAGAAAAATGGGGTGGGGGAATCAGTCAATACAAAAGTGAAGAGCAATAGAGGTCAGAAAGTCTTCTGATAAACTAGAAGTCTGAATGGATAGAAGACAGTTTCTGAAGAAATCAAGAATCTTAAAATAATAAAACGAGATGAGAGACTTCAGAAGCAAATTAATCTTCTTTGCAAAGAATACAATAGGAATAAGATAAAACACAATGTACTAGATGTTAGAACATAACAAATCATTTGTTGCAGTGAATCACACTGGCAAAAGGCAAAACATTCTGTACTGGATAAGCAGCAAAGTCTATCCCAGAAAGTCCATCACGTGTGGGATAACACCAATAAGTTATCTCAGTAAAGAAGGAATAGTTTAATGCTGCTGAGTATACAAAAAAGGAGAACAACTATATATGGTAACACTGGGATGTAGAAATTACGATTATTTATAATGCTGAAGGTAACTTTGTGGTTTTGGAAATTTTGGAAAGTGGAGGCAATTAAGAGGAAACTCTATTAAGGTCCACACAGTCCTGAAGGGAACAGAAAGGAGAGATGCTGCAGGCTATCTGAGCTAGTGTTAAATAAAAGTACAAGGGGTTATGAACTTAAGCTGGGGGGAGAATTGGACACTAAAAGAATTTAGGTAGAGTTTTCTTGCACTGCTGCCCTCAGTGGAAAAACCTACCAAGGCCAGACATTGTAATAAGCAGTTTATAAAAGGGAATGTTGGACAAATAGGAAATAAAGTGTATTGTGGTGTGACTGTCCATTTAAAGCTCTGTGACAGCCATGTAAGGGTTTTTTGCTCTCCGTCAGAAACTTTCCCAGCTTTCCAAAAGTTAAATCACTTAATTCTTTTTGGGGTGAATAAATATCTGCTCAAATGCTTAAGTTCCTGGAACGGAATTCAAAAATAGAGGAGTCCAATTTCAATATTGCTGTGCTTCATGTAATACAAGCCCTAGCATAATACTGATTTTATGTTAATTGTTTGTTGAAGGGGTCAGGCCATGGAGTGCTGGAAACTGGGATGTCTTTACTCTTAGAAAAGATACACATTAGGGAAAGGTGGGTTAAAGAAAAGAAAAATCTTATGCTCATATTCCTTAGAGAGACCAGATGGATTTGACTGAGAAAACAGCCTCAATTTCCACACTAAACTTTCCTGGGTATCCCTCTCCAAAGTATAAGGACAGTGATCATGTCAGTGCTACTTAATTTTGGACAGATTCTAATCACTAAGTATCATGAGACACAGAACATCACTTTTTGATTACTATCAGTACTTAATGAATATAAATCTGTGAGATACTGGGATATGTTTTAAAGTCAACTGTTGGATTAATCTCTGAATTTCCTCCCCAGCAAAGATGAATCTTTAAAAAATCTTAGTTTTAACCAAGCTACTTCTGAAATACTTCATATTTTTTGTGTTTTTGTGGACATCTTCTCCAAAGACTCCCAAGACCCATCCCCCTTAAGACACATTTTTCCTAAGGTAAAATATTATATTGCATTTGACCTGAAATTAACTGATTAGCCACTTGAAAACAAAATATCAATCCTAAGTAAATTATGGTTGCTTTACCAACTGCCTCTTTTCGTGTTCATTCTTCTAGTATATACATTTATGTGGCAGCACTATTAACATGTTTTTTGTTTGGCCACCTTGGTTACAACAGACATTCACTTTCCTGGGCTGCAAATAGTCGGAGTCTCCTCCTGCAGTGATTGTGTGGCTTTGGGTTGTCCTTCACCGCTCTCTCCAGGTGAAATACCCCGTCTAGATACCCTCAGCAGTCTGTACTTGGGCCCACTGGAAAACACAGAGCTACATCTTCAGGCCAGATCATAGCATGTATGATCTCAACACACACCAGGGAATTATTTTGCTTTTATTACAATATTTCAGATGTCAAACTAATGCTTAAATGCATTTTTAACATTAACTTTTGAGAGACAGCATAATACAGTGACTGAATTTAACACTGAATCAATTTGAAAATCAGAGGGCTTGATCTGATCACAAAGAGCAGTATGCAAACAGGACTGAGAATTACAAAAATCTTTTTGATTTCAAAGCAGAAGTCTAGTCCATGTGAGTGCAGCTGTCCCGTACCTCCCCACTTTAAAATAGGATACTTTATTGCAGAATACTGCTGCCTGAAAAACATTTGCAATACATAATTATTATAATTCTTTTAAAAGAAAAGTGACCATAAACAACCTTTAATCTTATAGTAAGATACGTAGACATTCAAATTACAGCTTTGTTTCTGACCAGTAAACTGTTGTTTGCTACGGGTGAAATTTCCTGCTGCTGAATATCACCACTCGGGACCACCCACAAAATAAAGCATTTAAAGATCTGAGCTTTACAATTCATATCCTTCAACTCAATATTGGAAGCTTAAGTTTTCACAATTTGACTCATTTCATTATTATTATAGTGATTAAATATTTGCTTCTACTGAATGGCACACCTGCATGTCTCATACAAAGCAATGTTGAAGAGCACAAGTGACTGCATTTCTGAAACTTTTAAAAAGATAAAAAAAAAAACAAAAAAAACCAAAAAAAACAACAACCAAGTTTTGAAGAGGAAGATGCACTCTAAACATTTCAAAGCACAGAAAATTGTCTACTATCTCATTGATTTTTTGAACAGCAAAGACTGTTATGAGAACACTAAAGAGCCTTGTTCAATCTTCTTGCAGTTTTCCCACATGATCCCAAAAATGCTTGCACTTCCTAAGCCCATTTGGTTAAAAACTCACTCTGTTAACAAGTCATTTGGAGAGAGATCTTCTTTGACAAGAAGTGTTTACAGTATACTACGAGTCATACAGCTCACATTAAATAACAAATAGCACACTGCAGAGGGTTAAATTTAAAATACATCTGTTTTGTTGTCCATTTAAAACAATTTTTAAAAACCACTTTGAGCAGTTCTAAGGGATTTCTAACAGAGATGTTCAATTTTAAATGCAATCAGCACGTAAGACTAGTTTCTAAATATCTTTGAGCTCTTAACTCCCTTGGAAAGCTGTCTCCTGCTCGACGATTCTTTGCACACTCAATTTCATATTATCAACAAGAACCTGCTCAAGTAAGGAGGTCTTTAGAAAACGAGATATTCATTAGAAGCTGGACTAAGATCTCAGATTCATTTTACACAGACCACAGCATGGATCTACTTAATGGTTACTTTAGTTCTCTATAGGCAGATTCAAAAGGGTTTCATACCTCATTATCATTTATCTAAGCACTCCATTACCATCAAATTTACCTTCACCATATCAAGTAGAGCTCAGAATTAAGAAGGTTTAGTTACAAAAATGCCAAGAGCAGAAAGCTGACACATGCTATGCATATTATAATGAATGACCTACTTTGAAACATGCCCACATGTTACATTTTCCTGGTTATTTTCTACAGAAAATTTTGAATCCCTAATTAAACAAGAAGGAAGCCAAAGGCATGGGTTCATTTGCAAAGAAGTCATAGATGGCTGGCTGATGTGTGTTTCTGTAGAACAGAGAGTAAAGGAAAACCACACACAATGAACTGAGACAAATGGATGAAGGCTTATCCAAGGAGAGCAGGTCATACTGCTGAATTGTGCTAGAGTTGTCTAACACTTGTATATGCATAGGTGACAGCGTCCATTCACATACGTAGAAAAGAAAAAAATCCACTTGTGCTTGAATTTCAGATACTGAAAAAAATTGCTCATCTTCACAGTTTACAAAACTTTTGGGGTGAGTTTTGCTGTCCACACAAGGCATACCTTCCAATGCACTGCGTTCATTTCTTAGATTTTACTAACAGCAGATTTTTAAACGGGTATCTTCGAGCAATTACAATTAAAAATAAGAAAGAGGCTCAAACCTTTTCAGAGCGAGGGGGCCATTAAGCACCATGTAGTGCTGCAGCTAAGCTGCTTCTGCTAGCACAAACTTTCAAAAGCTGTGACAGTTTAAAACTTTCCTTTCAAATTTATTTTTCAGCTTTAGCTTTGAGAGGAAGGGTTTTTCTCCATGTGAACTCTAAGACGGCTATGCTGAGCAAACTAGGTGCTTCTTCCTTTCAAGTTAAACCCTTTAGATTACTTTAACACTGTTCTTTGTGGTTTAATTTATCATATGTTCTGGCACCATTTATCACTAAATGCAGAATGATGAAGAAATGGCTCTATTAAAATGGAATAACTACTGAATTAAAAAGCTGTTAAATGAGTTGGAGTGCAGACTCCTGTTAACAATATGTGGGAAGGGTGTTTGGCTGAAATAAATTACTTTCACAGTAATAATTTGAGAAGTGCACCTTTGGAGAAACATGTTCAAAAATTCACATCTTGATTTCCTGACTAAAATCACATTTACCACTAATAATATTTTTAAATTAGCTTCACTGCCAAGGTGAGGAAAAATTTAGTCTTGAATACTTTGGTGAAAAACCGAAATATTCCATCTTTAAAAAACATGAATAGCAGTTTAAAAAATACACATGCAAAATAAAACAGCAGATTCCGTTTAAAATATACTTCACATGCTTATTGCTAACTTTCTGAAAATGCTTTTAGAATCTTTCAGTGTAGGCTGCCGTATCAACTTGTAAATAATGTATAGCCCTGTAATTCAGAGTAGTCTGCATAGTTACTCTCTGATAACAGCAAGTAGCCAACTACCTAATGAATCCAGATATACTTTCATTTTATTGATTGCTGCAGAAAATGTAGGTAAGATAAAGTAGCAAGTCCATATTAAATGGCATAAATGGTTTCAGATGTAGAAGCACTTTTTTTTTTAAAGTACAGTTGGACATGACAATCTACAGCATTTTTTTAATTAATAATGTATTTGTAAAAGCCCAATTCCAAATAACTACTCAGTGTAGCAATTCACTTTATTCTTGTGCTTAATCCTTTAATATAATCAACACATTTCTTGTGGTTAACAACAGCATTTATTCAATCCTTATTAGGAAATTATTTAGCTCAATAAAAGGAAGTGTCTATTCATCACTCAGGGTTCTCCCCTGTACTGATTGATTTCACTGGAAGCAAAAATAATTTCTCAGAACTCACTTGTGTCATACTGTCCCTTTGAAATGACCTCCTAAGGGATATCGTATAGTCACAGAGTGGCATCTTTATGGCTTTAAAAGCAGATTTTATTTTATTTTTATGACTTGTTACACAAAAGATGAAAAAGCTAAATTCTGGCTTGGTTTGTTTTCAGGCTGGTCTATGTCACCAAGTATAGAGATGGTTATCCTACAGATCTCTATCCACACATTATATTGACAAAGATCACACTTGCAGTGACAAAACAGAAACGTGTCCTAAATACACACTCACAGGCTTTTTTAGAAAAAAAACTATCCTGCACAAACTGGCATAAAACAAAAAAACCATAATGACTAAAACGTTCACGGTATTTAGTAATAATAATAAATACTAGTACTACTTATACTAAAATGGTGAATTATGCTACCTGAATAACAGTGTAATGAAGAAGACAGTAATCTAGTGACTGCAAGAACCATTCTAGGTTCCTATAGACAATCCAAGTAAAGAACCTTTTCACTGCTCCTGAAAAAATGAAAATAATATTTAAGTTTACCTTTATGAGTCAGAACTACACAGACCACTAAAAACATAAATATTCCTGTTTGGTTTTAGGTCTGGTCAGCTGGAAACCCATTGTAGCTCTCCAGGCTGTGTGACTGCCAAGGCTGTTTTGCAATGCAGCGCAGAACTATACACATGGACTCTTACACTCCCCTTCCAATCTGCATATATACCATCCTGCTGTCTTTGCATGTACAAGAACATAAGGAGTAAGAATAGTAGTAGAGTGACCCACTTTCTTGCATCCCTCTTTAGCACTGATATAATGTACTGACAGCTTTTTCTGCTCTCACTGAAGAGCCCTCCATGCCCGTACGCAGCCCATCGCACCCACAGCTGCTGTGCCGCCCCGGCCCTGCCCTGACCCGCCCAACACCTGGCAGCTCCACACACTCAGGCAGGAATTAACAGAGAAGAAAAGAAGTTCATCACTCTAACAGCTCTTTGAAAAGAAATTGTGTTGTTTTTTTTTTGTTTGTTTGTTTTTGTTTTTGTTTTTTTCACAAAAAGATAATGCTGGTGAGTCAAGAAGTAAGTGCTGGCCTTCAGCTGGAAATTTTATTTAAGAATGGAAGGCACGTGCCATACAGCATTTTCCAGCATGTAACTATGGATAAACTGAATACAGATTTAATTTCAAGTACTGCTGTTTTTTTATACCACATTCTCTAGATAATTTAACTTAATTTCCTTTATATCTTGTAAGCAATAGTTGCATAATATGTCTGTTAAAATGACTTCTTAGATGTTTCATTACATTTTTAACTCAGCATGTAAACTGTTACTTACTTTCCCAGGTTCTTGCCAAATACTGCTTGAATATTTTATGATTATTTATTTCCCTCACCCCCCCTCTTTCTCTAGACTTTGACAAGTATCTTCCAGCACACAAAGAAATACAGCGAATCTCCATCTTTCTCAGTCAAATTAACGTACTGTAATTTGAACAAATGTATTATTACTGCTGCTTATTGTACAGTATGCAGCAAGGCCACTCACCAAAATGCACAAGGAAATGAAAAGGGTGTAAGTCTTGGAATGACATTTTAAACAAACAAGTGAGAAACCAGTCTGTCTGTCCCACAGGTAACTCCAGAAGTTGTTGACTGACCAGCATCAAAATTAAATTCAAAATATATGTTTGAGAGCAATTTAGAATCCTATCTTATCCTAGTAAGATGGAAACAAGTAGAGAGGCAGCATCCATTCAGAGTACAGATAACAAAGCTGCAGTAAGAGTTAAGATCTTCACGAGCTCCAAGGCTCCCACAGAACAGAGCTGCTACTCATGGCCAGCCCTGGCACAGACTAAGTCCTGCAAACTCCAGTGCTCACACAACTACACAGCAATTTTCAATGCCATTCATTTTAAGAAAAACTGCAATAAAATAGAATTACTCTTCTGCCTGATCCTTTCTATTTGCCTCTGGAGATTCCTGCAGAACCAAGCTGGATTTAGAGAATAATTATAAAATTTTAATTGCTGTCATTCATTTACACTCAAACCAAAACAAATTTTAAACTCTTTTGGGCTCTTTTGAAGGCTTTATCCAAATTCTCTACCAGCCTATAAATACCTAAAGCAGGAGTAAACAGTGAAAGCAACTGGAATGAACGAACAGTGAAAGGGGAGAACATCCAGTTCACAGCAGGTCACTGTTCTAAGTCGAATTCTTGGAAGGAAGAGTATGTTTACATTTTTAAAATTGAAGTACTTTACCAACTTTTCCTTTTTTAAAAAAAAACTTTTCTTCATAAACATCTTATTTCCTTAGTAAATGTACCCTTTACATAGTCATTTTATCTTTTGGGGGGGTCTTTTTTATTTTTATTTTATTGATTTGTTTTTTATTTTTTGCTGTTTTCAGTGGGTTTGTTTGTCTGTTTTTAGATTTAGCCATTTTTTAATGCTTAGAAAACAAAAATCACTAAGAAAAAAATGTTTATTAACAAATCCAAAGGACTAACAGCTTTTAATGAACATGGCTTTTTAATAGTTAATATTCCATCCATTTAATATCTCTAATTATTTTTTCTCTGCAGCTTTGATGGGTAGTTATAGCCTGGAATAAAAACACTGTGGTAAGGACAACTGCACAGCAAGGTTAAGTGCCTTCTTGTCTTCAGTACCAATAATTACCTTAAAAAAAAAAACCTGTTTTCAGGTTTGACAGTTAATTTACTAATGAGTATGTGGTCCCAATTTATTATAAAGTAATATTGACCAGAAATAATCCTGCATTGGTACTCATCTGAATTATTTTATTGTTCAAGTCTCCTATTAAATAAATTGGAAAGGATTAATTTTGCAAGATGGGATTGTCAGAGGCTGCTGCATAAACTAGATGCATGTCAGCACTAAATTTAATTATTGATCACAATACAATAGTGCTGAGTATTCCAATCCCCAAACAGCTTCCAGTAACTATCAGCAGATTCCAAATATAGAATCTGAAGGAAAAAATCTGATTGCAGATGACTACATTTTAAAATAAATAAATAATTCATTAGCACCCAATAAAAACTTAATTTTAAATTACAATTCAGATCACTCGCTAGGATATATAACAAGTAATCAGAAAATGAAAGTGCCTCCCTTCAAGTGACAAACCGTAATGAAGTAGTATATTGTTCTTTTGATTGGGTGATTCCCGTGATTCCCCAGTTTTGGAAGAGAAATTATGTTTGGAAATGGAGATTGGCTGAAGCATGGCCCTCTCATTACAGCTCTTAATGTTGGAAAACAAACGGAGTATCGCAGAACAAAATATAACACTGTACTCACAGAAATGTACAAAAGGGAAGAGATGGGGATGCATCTTTGGAGTGAAACTCATTTTCCAGCTCTAATTATTTTCTATAACTGAAGACAGTAACTTAAGAGGACAATCACAATGTTTTCTAGAGGTAGTCAATAGTGGGTAGCTTTTCTTTTTGTTTTAGAAAGTTCAGAAAAGACACTGGAGAAATGCCTACAAGAGATTTTACTTTTAGTCCTTAAAATCTCTCCACACAAGAAAAAGAGATATTGAGTTATTTCATGAAGAATTACAATGCCAGAGAAACAAGCAAAAAAGCCACAATCAGGGCTGTCTAACAACAGGAGGAAAGACAACTGCGAACAATTAAAATAGAAAAAAAGCAAAACAATTGGAATGGTCACTGAAAGAATTTTTACCAGTTATACTCTACAGAGTTGCTGTCTAAATTCATAGACTTTCTTAATTTTCATATAAACAATGTTAATAAAGTTATCAATTTTTCTAATGAATTTTTAACATGCATCCTGACAACATTTCAGCTTCCTCTGACCTTTATCTTCTTTCATAATACAGCTCTGCTTATTTTACAGTGAAACACATTTTCCAAACTAGCATCAAATACCATTTTGTGCAGACAGCGCAAGGCCGCTTTATTGTAAAAAAAAAATAATAAAACAAAAATCCCAGACAATCTTTTCAAAAATAAAAAATAATTCCAAGATCCTAAGTTATTGTTTAGAACAGCAAACTTTTAGCTTTGACTCACACAAATCAGTATTAACTCATAAATCTGGGCTTCATCCAACACCTACTGAAGTCAATAAAATTGCCCCCTTGACTTACCCATGTGCTGGATCATGTCCTTTGTGACAATTATAACACAGTCACCAAATGCTACATCCCCAGACCAGGACCAGGGTTTAAACTGAGCATTAAAAGTTGTAACTCAACTTTTGCTGTAATCCAAAAATCCAAACACCGCCTGTCACTAAGCCGTGTTCCCGGAGCATCTCCCAGGAGCACTGAGAGCTGCTTACGAGTCTCAGCGTGCTTGGCACACTTGCTACCACAGCAAGGTCTGTGCCTGACTCTGACAGCCAGTTAGCACCTCTCAGCCTCACCTGCTCTAACACATCCATCCTAGCTTAGGAGTATTCTGCTAACTCAAAGGAATTAATTCCATCCAAAAAAAATCTCAAGTTCTTACACACTACGTTAATATACACCCTAAAACTAATCTGAAGCTTAAAAGCAACACTGTACAGGCTTTTATACATGAAGACACTTTAATCTAGGGAACTGACACGGAGGCCTGGATAGGAGGAAGATAAAATCCTATCAGCGCTGGGGTACCAGTAATAAAAGGGACTCCTGTCCATTCAACTCTGTTCTTCAGCTGCTGCAAGACACGGACACTCCGGCATTTAAAGTAATGTTAGCATGCTTTTTATAAAAACTGCAAAATTGAGTTACAAAGGATGAAGGCTAGAGAGTTAACAATCTTTATGTATGTCTATGCATTCACAAAGAATATTTCAACATAAAAAATTAAACGATTTACAAACACATTAGGATTTTTTTAAGTTGTCTTCTCTAGGCAATATGATTTCTCAGATGCTTTTGTGGTGGGGTGAATTGGATTAAAGCAGCCCTCCTGTCATCTCACCCTAACTATGCCTGTGAAGACTTAACTTAGCCAGAAGCACTTAAAGCATTTACTTAACCATGAGCATACATCCAGTCCAAAGGGGAAAAAAAGACTTTCTGAAAGATGTAGTATGGATCTTTGCTAGAGTGAAAACAAAGTCTTTTGAAGGCTGAAACTTCTGTTAAGATTCAGCAGCATTTTCCAAACAGAGTAGAATAACTTTTATAGAGACAGTTTTTACCTCAGCTTGGTTCACTCAGTGCACATGCAAAGGAAAGTTGTTTATATCCCAAGAGATCTGAAACAGACAAGATAATTATTCACCAACAAGATTGTAATTCAGTCCTCACAGATGGTAAGTGGGGAGTACCAAAGGAGGATGTTTTCAGCAGGAACTCTATGGCAAAACCTATCCACAATCAATATGGTTCTTTAATTTTACTATTTCAATAATGCCTGGAGGCTGATAAATATTAAGGAATTACCACTATAGCCACATCCATGACTACAATTCCCCAGGTCCCTCTGATAGTACTCTAGCCTAGAAAATCGTCACAGCAGTGGAGCACCCAGCTCCTTATTCCTCTACATATCTTTCTGGTTGAGCAGATGCTTCTAGAATGGTAAAATCCCCATGGTACTCCTCCCTCCATAGGAGTTCCAATCAGGAATGCTCCCATGAGGTTCAAACCAGCAGATGAGGGAGCTCTGAATTGTGACACCTATGCTACAGCATCAGTAAGGCTCCTGGGCTTCTGCCAGTTAGACAAATATTTGTGTTGTTATAGATAAAAACGGGGCTTTTTTTGACCTTCATAAGCATGGTTGCCAAGTCTGGGAACTGATGGTGGCACAGGCAGAGGAGTTACAGTGACGACTTTAATCCCTTGCATTAGTGTTGCAGGGAAAAAAGGTCAGAATTACAACTCAAGCAATAAATGCTTAGCAGTTACTTGACAGTAACCTACTAATGAAGAATTGCCACCTCAGTTTTAACATTTCCTGAGGTTTGAGCAGACACTGACTTGAAGGCATATGGAGGAGACTGGAGGACATAGGCACAGCCAGAGTTTGAAGCAGCAATGTAGGAACCCTGCAGCCCCCCCTGTATTGGGCAGGGAGCCCCCAGCCTGCCTTAAGAATGCACAGGAGGAAGGCATATTACTGCCCATAAGAAACTGCTAATAAGGGAGGTTACAAAGCCTTCCTTCCCCCTGTAAATATGTATTTGAGTCCACAACTAACAGGTAGCATAAATCTGATTATACATGAAGGTATAACTGTGAGGGTTATTTAACAACTTGGAGTAGAATATGGTTTATTCTGATGATTTAGAAAAAATAACACAATTTATTTGAAAAGATTCCTTACAAAAATGTCAGAATGGTGGGAGATAGTATTTATATTGCTTTAATTTATAAATGCCAAATCTAAATTTGCAAGGAGGTTAATCTGTAAAAACAGTAAAATAGCAGCAGTTGTATAGATCAGATAAAAACAAGGCAGTTAACATAATAAAATGTAAACCTACTCAAAAACATTGTCTCATGTTATAAGAATTTACATTTAACTGAGATGCAGTTGTTATTTTCTACTCAGATACAGCCAGATTTAAAACACATTTTCCCTATAAATCATCTAGAAATGCATACTGTTAACATGTTAAAAAAATAATAATTGCTGCTTGTAAATACCCTGTAAACATCTTAACCTGCCCATTCACTAAAAAAAAAAAGAAAAACAAAAACAAACAACAATAAAAAAACAAACAAACAAGAACTTCACATATTTTCGCATTAAATGAAATGCTCAAAAAATTCCATCCATACAACTCAGACTTGAAACCCGCTGTTGACTTTTATCATTGCTCTCCTTCAAAACAAAGCACATTTAAGGAAAAAGTGAATGAAAGTGGTACTTCTACCTTTACCATAATCAAGGGCACCAAATGAATGGCTTTGCAGGGGCTCCAAGACTGGTAAAATTGGCCTCACCAAGTTTTTTATTCCCCATTTCTCTTTATTTTTCTCTTCAAATATGAACAAACTAAAAAAAAAAAAAATCCTACATGGAGGAAAATGATGAAATCCACCCAGAGAGAGTCATGGAGAGCAGCTTAGAGTTAAATAATGGAACAGCTTTGTGGTTACCATTCACACAGCTCTCCGAGCCGGGGCTATCAGGCAATGAAGTAGAATAATGAAGCTACTCCTTCAGATAAGAGATCGGCTTTATAAATATGATCTTTTGTACAGCAGCTGTAGGAGAACTGTACACTTGAAAATAAGCTTGTCATATCTCTGAGAGTAGGTGAAGTGGTTCAGGTTTGTGTATGCTTATGAGTTCCTGGGAACATTAGTAATTTTATAGAAATAAAAACAGAACAAAGAAATTCTTTAGGAGAAAAAGCTTTCCAGTGTATACAAGCCATTGGCTGAATACATTTATCCATGGTCAGCAGCTAGCAACATGCATACAGCTTGGAGAACAGGGCTTGCAACCTTCATTTCCAAAAGCACAGGGCATCTTTTCTCCTACAGGGTAGAAACATTCTTTCTCTAACAACAGCATAGGGGTATATCCTCTTCCCAAGCTAGCACTAGGCTAATAGGGCAATACCTAAAGAAATACATAAATAGATCTGACATCCTGTCCACGAGGGACCACTGGGCAGTAGCAAACACACAATAGTATGCTCAAATACTTTGTGTATATGTAGTGTGCAGACATTTGCACACTGATAATAATAATAGAATGATATATTCACCAATACTGATCAATATGCTTTTATAAAATTATGCAACGCTTTTACAGATTTATATAGATAAATTTCTAAGACAGAGTGAGAACTAGTTCTTGAAAATTTTGAAGTGAATTAATACCTATTTCTGTAAAGTCTTTCCACACAAATACAACTGCATGCTTGTTGTGTTGAATTTTTCTTTTTCAGGGGCAAAGAAAATTTGTTTTCTGATCTGATTCTGTTCTTTTCTATCTTAAAAATGACTCCACATTGCTGTGGTTTCAACTAGATGTTGATTTTCTCACCAAAATACTCCAGTTCTTTTGTTGCTATTAACCATTTAAGCATTAATTACTGACATAAGCTTTTACATGACTATGATTAAATGTTTCTTTTCTTCTACCATTTCTATCCACTGCCAGTGGAGTAAGCTCATCACACTGATTTGAAGTTCACAGATTCAATATTCAATTGCAACCTAAGAGCTTCCATTTTGTCCACCAACTCTGAAATTGATATTGGTGCAGAAGGTGGAAAAAGCCATGTGAATAGCAAAGTCATAAACAGAGGTGGCAAAGAGGCTTAGAGGAGCATGAGCATAAATGCCTGATATGGTTAGGAGGTTCTAAAAAATAAAAAGGCTTTTAAGAAACTAGAGATACGATAACCAGTTTTGCAAAGACAAAAAGAGGGTTACAGATCAAGTATAAAAATCACGAAGCTTCAAGAGTCAGAAAAACAACCAACAACCAGAACAATACACTGAAGTGGAGAGAATAGATGTGATCAACTGCCTGGACATTGGACTAGTATAAGAAGACATTGTTCATGCGCTTCTTTCTGTGCTAATGATTTGATATTACAAAACAACAGATCTTTATTATGTGTGATCATCTTCTCCTTTTGTTCACCTCATCTGTTTGGGTAATACATTCCCCATGACGAAGATTGCCTTTTCCTGAGTATTTGTGCAGAACCCCTTGCAGTAAGATTTCAGTGTCTTCACAGAGATTCTGAAGTAAACTTGTAATATAAATAATACAAAATAATAATGTGAACTATGCAAAAGTTGCATTTCCGATCATCTTTTTCATTATTGTCTAAGAATACTGAAATATAACGTGATCAAGTAAATCTTAGAATATAATGCAATAAATAAGGTCTACTCCACTGCACAGAAAAAAAATTAATTTATATCACAAAACAAACACAGAGCATGTTTTATACATTTAAGGAACAATTTCAAAGGCACCCAGCTCCTTTTGACTTTCAGTGGAAGACTAGTGTACATCTCTTGCGTCTCTAAAAATGTTCCACATCTACTTTTGAAGAAGGAACCAAAGAAACCATGGCTGAAGTAAACAACTGTAATATTGCAGGTTTTTTGCTGTTGTTTTTTCTGAGCTTCAACATACTCCCCAATATTTTCATCCTGTATTTCATATCATTTTAAATAAATTTATACAAAGCAACAAATCCTCAGAAGTAACTACAGTCACTGAATAATTATGGGATCAATACACCATTCTGTAATTCTGAGAAAATATTCAAATGACCTTGCACAACGGAACTCTACTCACAGAGTGCAAGTGTGGTGCAAGGGAAAAGAAAGGAAAAGGGAAGGGAGATAATAAATGCCAAAATCTGCCTGAATCTTATGTGTGCTTACTCCCCCTGGCTTTGAGGGAACCCTAACCAGGGGAACCAGAGGAAGGAAAGAACAGAATTACATAGTGGGACCTACAGATCCTATCTTCTATCTTATTTTCTCCTGGAAGGTTTATTTGTACTGGATTCATCCAGACTGACACCCTTCATTTCTCATCACCGTCTCTTTTCTCTTTCCCTATAGTAACTCTGGATTTCAATTCTTCTCCTCCCAAATACTCTCTTTTCCTTTGTCCTCCTTATCTTGATTGGCATTCTTTCTTTCATCAGTCTTCTTAGCACACTTAACTCATTACCTCTTTCATTATTCTCTGTTCTTTACTCTTTCTTCTCTTTGTCCCTTTCAGCGTGGGATGAGGCAGCTGTGCTGCTGCCATTTGGTAAGGCTGCTTTCTCCTATGTAAAGCAGCAATCAAAGCAAAAAGTGGGAAGAAAGCAAGGAAAACTATTCAGATGAAAGGATGGCTGCAAACAGGGAAACTGGAGGCTAGAGGGAAACGAGAAGGGAGAGTTGGGAAATGGAGGTTAGGCCAAGTCAAATGGATTTAAAGAAAATATAAAGAAAATTTGCTAAAAGCAAAAATGAATATCTCAAAGCATTCTCTTTACTCATATTCATGTCAGAGGACAATGAACAAGAACTGAAGGAAGACCAAAACAGAAAAATAAATTTTTCAAAAACCCTACTCTCATTCAAGGCCAAAAATAGTAATAAAAAATAAAACACAAACAAAAAAGACCTTAACAATCATGAAGTTTACAAAAAGAGTAGAAAGAGAAATAGATTACACAAATACAGGATGTGGGGAAAAAAAGGGCCTAAGACATCATTAAGCACCAGAGCAATGAGATACAGACAGCTGAGAAAATAAAAACAATAAAGAATAATAATCTTCAAAACTATTAAAAGGTGAAGTTTTATTTTCCCAACTTTAGCTCTGCAATATTTCTTTCCAACTTGAAAGTCAGAAAAGGGGAAAGGAAGGAGTGGGATAAGGAAATGGCAGCATTAAACCAGAAAGCAACACATACCTGAAATAGAATGCATTATAATAGAAAGAAGTTAGTAGAAAGCTGGTTTCTTACCCTGAGTGAACTTAAGGCTTTTCCTTATTTAAGACTGTTTCTAATTCCCACATCAGAATAATAAACATAAAAACACATTTTCATAAAAAGAAAAAAAAAAAAGAGATGGAGTTCTGCTGTTTGAAAAACTTCTTGTTTTAATAATCTGAAGTATCTAGCTTGTGGCTTTGCCTTTTTGCTGTAACTACTTTATGTCTTTTAATGACATACCATTTTTAACTCAATTTTTTTCTTGACAAAATGGGATATTTTACCTCCCCAAAAATAAGAAATTAAAACCTGACAGATCTACTTGATCTCAGGAAAATGCTGCTTCCTGCATAATTTTAAATATGTTTTGACCAAGAACATTCTTTTTTGATTGCTACTTCACCTCGAGTCTGTGAGCTTGCAGTTATTTACCAGAGAGCAGAGGAAGGTGCTCTGAGAAGGGGTGTCACCCACTCCAGCACACAAGAGCTCATCCTGAAAACAAGGCAGCTTAGCGGTCTGCTAAGGAGCATATTTCAGACCTTCCACTGATCTTGGGTTCCTGCAAAACACCCATATTCCTTATATTCCATTAAAATATGCTTGTGCTCCTGAATGCTGCAGTGATGCAATCCCGACATTAACTTAAACTACAGCTACCTTACACGCAGAAGCAGTTCAGTATATTTCAACCCCACATGACACGGTTTTAACAAATTCATAATCCATCATTCATTTTGTGCTGCGGAGATTCTGTATTCTCTAGCCTGTCTTTTAAATTCAATTCCCCCATCCTTATTGCATTCCATTCGTTCAGTTTATCTTTTTATATTTACTATATGTGAGAAATATTCAAACAAGGGAAAAATAAAGACACTTTAAGCAATGATTTCTATTCTTTACATAATGTTCTGAAAGGTTCCACATGACAATGCTGGCAGATGTTGATGCATGCAATGTTTTAGCTAAGCCAGTGATTGACAGGTACACCATTATTTCTGCAATCTGGACTGACTGCTACACAGAGTAAATGCTAATCCTTATCCATTCAGTTGTTTCTTCACATTATTCATTTTTTTCCCTCTAGTGTAGGAATGACTTGTTTGTTGCACACCTAATCCTATGCCTGTGTGCCAATGGACACCAGACTGCAACAAACACACCTGGACAACTATTCTCTGATGAGAATGCAGAAATGATAGCCATTGTAGTAAATGCCCTCTAGTAAAAGCCATGATATGCGACTCGTGGGGAGCCAAAGAATAATTCTCCTAGCTTCAATTAATTGAGCTATACCTAGAGATTTTGTGTGCTTATGTAGGTATCTCATTTTATCAAGACTGCTTTGCATGCAGAAAAGATGCCTCACAATATAAACCTATACTCTAGCCTGCTTTAAATTAGGTCCTCCACGATATGTGTGCTCAGGAGATAGAAGACTTTTTCTGGGTTTAATTGGATGTTAGCTGCCGAGTGTTCCAAGGAGTGAATTGTAGGGCTTTGATGCCATGGCACATAATGTTGGATTAGCAGTAAGAAGACAGTAGATTCTGAGTAAGCTATCTAAGAAATGCATTTGCAGCAGGAAAATTACCTTGGGACAACCAAAAGCAAATCTGGAAGGGGTTTTGATTTGAGAATATTTTTCATCTTAAGTTTTGCCCTGTACAAGTTGATTTTTGTAGCATAACAGAGAGAAAACACACTTTAACAAGTTGTATAAGACTAACCAATTTATACCAGGAACAACACAGTAAAAGCTGTGACAAGAAATTCTTATACTAAATATTTTCAGAACTTTTCTATGGAAGTCAGAGTTATGTATTATAATTATAGTCTGCTACCAAACAAACAACAGAAGGAGTATGTAGGTGATGAACCCATCCTGTTCTTTGTATCTAAATTTTTATATTCCTCTGAAAAGGGTAAGCTCTGCTGACAACAGCTCATGGGTCTGGGCAGTTTGAACCTTCTACTGTGTTACACTGAAGTTTGTGTATCTTGTATTTAATTTTATAGATAAGAAATAAGGTAACAAATTCAACAAACTAGAAACATAACTGAACATATGAAGACATTACAAAACCACACCATTTCTTGTAGTACTATAGTCCAGCAATAAAAACTGCACGTCTATTTTTGGCCTACTATGTGGAGTGTCCAAATTTTCAATTGTTTTAATAAATCAAATATATTTTGTTTTGACTATACTTCATAAGTTATGTGTCATACAGAATAGTATAGTATACCCAAAAAGCAACTACATTGCACCTACGAAGAAGAAAGAGACCATTTCAACTTCTCTCAGACTTGATTCAGACCACACAAAATCTATAAGGTTAAATGAAAATGAAAAATGAAATCAATGGTAGATTGCCAAATATTATTTTAAGTGTTAGCAGATACACCCATACACTGTTAGTCTATAACAACCTCAAAGATAAAGCTTATCTGCTCACTAAGTCAGAAGAAAAATATCAGTACATACATCCAATTAAAAACGTTTCCGGTAAAAATACCGGTGAGGTATTCCCTGGCACTTCCTTACAAATTCTGATTTTGATTCTTGATGCAAGAACATGCTACCTGCACTCAGATACAGCAAGGTTCAGTGTTTAGGGTAACATAGCAGTTAATATTATCAAGTGAAATAAACTGCAGCACTTCTTTTGATGTGTTTTGAAGCGACTCTTCAAAACAAAATATATTCGGTGGCATCTGGAAATAGTTAATGCAAGCTGAACAACTTTGTAGGAGTTACACATATGAGCTATGATTATATTGTTTTCTAGAGCATGGATTTGGCAAGTTGTAAATTCACAATATAGATAAAGTATTGAGGTTAATTCAGAAAAAAACAGTTGTAGTGCGGTGTATACAACCACAATGTAAACCCCATATAAAGAGATTTTCTTCAAAAGATGATTTAGGCAGAAGTCCAGAACGTAATGGTAGTTCTGTGAACCTGGTGAAGTGGCCCTAAAGAGAGAGACTCTCTGACCAGTAGTTTAATCTGTAACAATCCTGTGATTCAGTGGGTAAGAAAGGAGAGCAGACACCTGGCAGATGTCAACTTGAAATGACCACAAAGCAGCTTCTGAATAATGCTGAATAGCAGTATACTTTTAAAATTATTATTTAAAAGATAAAGAGTCTTTTTAATCAAAATCTGTATTCATACCTGCCAAATACCATGGGGTTTGCAAGCTGGCATTGCTAGAGTAGGTATCATCAATCTGACAGTCGAGCAGAAGCTGAGACAACATTCACAGCAGCCCAAACCAGTCTGGCTGCCCCTAAAGCCCCTGAAATTGTAACAGTTCTCATTTCTTCTGTCTTTAAAAATTACTGAGATAGTAAGGGAAACAGTCATCAAATACATCTTTTTCCCCCACTCTCCTCTATAAAAGAGCCCTGAAGTAATTACCAAAAGATGAATATCCTTTAATATATTTTCTAGAACAGTTTTTCTGGCAAAGGTCTCCAAAACAGACATTAAAGCAGCCCCGTATGATCAGCAACCATCTGGAGCTGTTGAGGAATTAAGTGATACAGAATTACTATGCAGAACCATCACAGTTACTCAAATCTTGGTGGCACCATGCCCCAAGCTCAGGAATCCTTCTATATTTCTGGAGTCCAACGCTGAGATCTAACCCACCACTATTCTCTATAGCTTTGAAGTAGATGAAGACTCATTTAAAAGTCTTCAGAATTATTTATTTATTTTATGAGGAGAGACTTGTCTGCTGTGCAATGAAGTCACTTGGGCTTTAAGTGACCCAGAAAAAGCTACATATTTCAGATTCCAGATCTCTGCTAAAAGAAGAGCAGAAACCTTCTACTACTTTTCTGAATTTCTCAGATTCAGTGCTGTGAAATGGATTTCCACAGGAATTACAAAACACTACAAGACAGGTAGCCTTCTTTCACATACCTATTTCTTCACCACTATGCTTTTAATATAAGAATTTCATCACGAGTGCAGCTGTTGATCAGCTGTATTTTATTAGTACTGTTCTTAGTAGGTTCTCATCTACTAGCTGTGATTTAGCTAGTGATAAGCTGCAGGAGGGGTGTGTCTCAATTTTTACTGCTCTTGCAGTCTTTATTGGACAAAGATCAGAGTAATAAAGGTTGGAAGGGACCCCTAAAGATCACTTAGTCTAAGATCATTGTTAGCCTCCATAGCACAGGTTACACAAGAAAGAGTCCAGGCAGGTTATGAATATCTCCAGTGAAGGACACCACAGACTCTGTGGGCAGCTTATTCCAGCACTGTATCACCATCAAACTAAAGAATTTTTTTATCATGTTCATACAGAACTTTGTGTGTTCTAGTTTGTGCTTGTTGCCCATTCTCATGCTGCTGAGGCCCACTGAAAAGAGCCTAGCCCCATTCTCTTGGCATCCACCCTTTAGATATCTGTCAGTGCTGATAAGATCCCCTCTCAGTATTCCTTTCTCCCAGGTCTCAGACTGTTCTCATAAGGGAGGTGTTCCAGGCCCTTAATTATCTTTGTAACCCTCCACTGGGCTCTCTGCAGCAGTTTCATGCCTTTCTTGAACTGAGGAGCCCAGAACTGGACACAGTATTCCAGATGTGGCCTCACCAGGACAGAGAAGTGTGGAAGGATCTCCTCCCTCAACCAGCTGGCCATGCTCCTTTTAATGGACCCAATGATGCCATTGGCCACATGGGCACACTGCTGGCACATGGTCAACCTGGTGTCCAAGAGGACAGTCAGGTTCTTCTCTGCAGAGCTCCTTTCCAGCAGCTCAGCCCCTAGCCTGTACTGATACCTGCAGTTATTCCTCTCCAAGTGTAGGACTCTACATTGACCCTTGTTGAATCTCATAAGTTTCCTGTCTGCCCAACTCTCCAGCCTGTCTAGGTCTCACTGAATGGCAGCACAGCCTTCTGATGTGTCAGCCACTCCTCCCAGCTTTGTAGCCTCAGCAAATTTGCTGAAGGTGCATTCTATCATTTCATCCAGGTCATTGATGAAGATAGTGAAAAAGACCAGACCCAGCACCAATCCCTGGGGAATACCACTAGCTACAGTCTCCAACTTCACTGATCACAACCCTCTGAGTTCTTCCAGTCAGCCAATTCTCAATCCACATCACTACTCACTCATAATTTCTAAGCTTACTTATGAGGATGTTATGGAAGACAGTGTCAAAAGCCTTTCTGAAGTTGAGGCAGACAATCTGTAGACAATTTTTTTTGCACAATTTTTTTGCACTGCTGGCAAAGCACAAAGAATCAAAGTTAATAGGCTCTTTTCAGGAACTCTAGATATGCTGCTCAATTAATTGTCAGGCAAATTGAACAGGCAAGGCCTGCTACAGACTTTCACCATAAAGTGATGATACAAACCACGGTTTCTGGAAAAAATGGGAAACTTCAGAGTTTCCCTTCTATAGGAAACATTTTTATCAGAAGCCCACAGCTCCTCCAGGTTTGAGAAGGATTACATTCACTGCTGAGGATGGTGATGGTGTCACCTGGGATACTTAATGTTATATGAGCTAAATACTGGTGGTCATGCACTCCTGCACGACCACTAACCATTCACTAACAGAACCCCACTGGACATCCTATGTTACCCATCCCTAGATTTTGAGTCCAGGGAAAGAAATCAGACTTAAAATGAAGTTTAAAGTATGGTGTGGAAAAAATAGAGTCCCCAGCACCAGCCTTCTGGTGCGTACCAACAGACCCTTTAATTCCTCACAGCTCTTAACCTCTTGGCACCCTACTTTGAACTTCTTTAAATCTGGGATGCTGACCTGCTTCGTGGGTGGGTGATTATAACACTGAATTAATATTTGTAAATTACTGCGATACATGTGAATGAAAAATGTAGAACTGTAAAGAATTATGATTATGATGAACCTTCAATTCTTTTTTAAGTTGTTCCATCTGTCATTATAAACCATCTTAAAGCAGGCTATTATTCGAGAAACTTAAAATTTGTTGTTCAATTCTAGTTATCAAGACAGACCACTGCTTTATCTTAGCAAGCAGCTAAAGGAAAAAAGTTCACTTACACTTTACAATCCTTTTCTATTTATATGGCTTTTATACCATGGTAAATGGTGCAGCTGTTCTGTAAGATACCCCTGTATTGTTATATAGAAGAACTTCAGATTTAACCTGACCTACTCAGAATGGATATCTACACTACAGTATGTTATGAGACCTTTGTGATACTTCTTTGATAATTTTTTGCAGACCTCCATTAGAAACATGGAAAAGCTACTTCAAGAGTGCTCACTTACAGCTTACTGTTTACCTATACACTCACAAGATCAAAACCCCTGGTCTTACTGTTTTTGTTAACAAGGAGCACTAAAAGTCTTCCCACATACTGAGTTTTGGTTTCCATTTTACAATCTGAGATGACAGACGGCACAAAAATGATGAGAAAACTGTGGGGAGGCTTCCAGAAGATTGATTCTCTCATCAGCTGATTCTTTTCTAGTTAGTCTTTTATTGACTACAAAGGTATAGCCAATGCAGAAAAGGAAAACCGGACTGCCCTGTTTAATCCTGAGGGCATTGGCAAAAGGTGATCACTTTTTGAGAAAACAGAGGCCTACAAGGAAATCAGCACACTGTATGAGCCGTTAAGCTGATTTAAACACACAGGGGATGCCTGGGGTTGAGCTCAAGATCTCTGAGGTGTGAGATGAGAATGAAACCATTGCACAGACTAATATTACTGAGCTTTAGTAGCAGGTGGTATAGTTGATCAGTCAGGAACCTGTCATTTGGAGAATAGGCCAATATATCTGAGAGACATGAAAAATCTTTCATTTTTCCCCCCTCTTCCTCTCCAAGAATAAAAATATTGCCATTGTGAACTTCAGCAATTATCAGCCAAAACTTTGCACAGTTTATGCAGTTATAAGTCACAGGGCAGAACCAAAATATAGTTACAGAGCACGTAGCAGTGGACCATGGAAGAAATTTTAAACGATATCATAAGCGTTTGTATCAGCGATTGCAGTAACAGTCTGCAATTCTGACACATCACATTCAACAGAAACCACGATAAGATGACAGAAAAAAAATCACATAGGAACATATGGTATCCCAAGCACAGTGATATTTACTAAATATTAAAATCTGTACTTTGTAGACTGTATCTGTAACTCATATTGTGTGCATGTTTGGAGGCTGTTCGCTACAGCTTAAGGAGCCTAGCTGTGGTTATTGGTTTGTGATTATCCAGCAGACAAGAGCTAGAATTTCATGGATGAAAGTTACCTCTTACATATTCCTGGCTTGACAGACTTTGTCTCTAATTAAGTTTTCACCATGTTCTCTGCATATATTGCATATTCAAAACTCAATATTTCTGCCCCTTCTTTGCTATTTTAGTGCAACTCTCCTCCAAATTTTAAAATAAACACCCACTGCTGCTAATTGGTAAGCCATACAAAAGTGTTAACAAACAAGGCAGACATCAAATCTTTCATGTTCTACAGGCCCAAATTTAAGAGTTTTCATGCTCAAACATCTGTAGATGTATGTCTGAAAACTTCTTCATGGATTTCTTGATTTTAAAAATTCGGAAGATAAATGTTGACATTTGCCTGCAAGTATAGGATACTTAACAACACTCACATAACATTAAGCTTGTTTGAGCACTAACAGTGATACCTTATAGTAACATCATTAATGTATCCTAACAATGACTTGCTGATCTTGATGAGGAAAAATGCAATTTGTTGCAAACTCCACAGTATATAGATAGTAGGATAACTTGCATAATTTGTGACTTATTAGTCTTAACATTCACAAGTGCAACAAAAGCAGTCAAACAAGTAAAATTAAATAAAATCCAAGGTTAAATATATCAAGAAGTTTTCTTTCTTTCCTCTGGGGATACGATTCATTCAAACTCTCACAAGAGTTCTGGTACAAATGCTTAATCATTTCAGGCTCATTTTTAAGTCAGTGAATTGTTGTGGCTGAGAAACTGCATGGAACGCAGATTATCTTATAAGAGAAAGCTGCTCTTTAGACTGCATTTTACATCAATGTATATCAACAAATATATCTTCCAAAATTGTCACAAACCTTTGTTGAAGTGGCACAGATTTCTTGGATGATACTGTGAAATGTAATAGTAATAATAACTCTACATAACAGAAGCCAATGTACAGCAGCTGGTCATCTTTCTGCTACAGACCAACTGAATTGGCTGCATGACACTTCCTGACAAGTTTTTTTCCCAAGAAAATTTATATGCAGTCAGATTTCTATCACTACACTCAAATGCCTTTTGCTTAATTTCACAATCAGGCATTGGCAGTCACTTGCAATAACTTTAATTAGCTTTTTAGATTTTTTCCTGTTTTTTCAACTAGAAATGCACTCTATTTTGAACTGCATTTTTACTGCAGGCGTGACATACGCTAGCTTACAATCTTCATTCAGAGCCACATCTTTAGTCTTTCTCATAAGCAAAGAGCCAAACACACTGCCACCCTGAGAGGAATAAATCTATTTTAAATTACAATTTATAAAAAATAAATAGCATTAACTATAATTCTACTACATCTTGATAGAAATTCCCTTTATTCTTATAAAAGCAAAATAAAGATCGCAAACCAAAGGAGACAGAACTACCAGCAAGAACACGTGTGCTGAGCTATCTCCAAAGCAGCTGCTTTTTCAAGTCAATGTCCCTTCAGACTGTGCTTACAATATCTCCAGTTTCTGAACCAAGAAAGATACTCCTGAAGTTTTTTATTGACAAAGGGAGGGATGACCCTTGTGCATTTTTTCAGCTTTTTGCATCAAATTTCTCTCAAATTCCTATACATTTGTACACCGCACATGATGGTGTGTCCAAATGTATGGCTTTGTGACAGTGTAACTTTTTAGACACAGATATGTAACATTGCTTAGAACAATACTAGAAACACAGACTATTTGAATCGTAAGGCATATAAAACATTATTGCCTTCCAGCTATTGACTTCCTTTGAAGAGGCAGTTATTGTTTACAATAACCATAACGAAACCTTCCAAAAGAAGAAAGGTCCCCTGAGACCCACAAAGCTAGCAGATAAATTTCAGAACTGTACCAGGTAAGCATAACCTGTACCCAAAATACACAGGTGATCCTAAAGCACTCTGATATCTTCAAATCACCATTAAACAACGTGGTTTTGATTGGAAAACTGTAAGACAACTAATGGATGAAGTGGAAAGATGACTAAAACTCATATTTCATGAAAAGAAATTTGTCCCTCATTATTAGACCAGGAGAAGCCTACCTTCTTCTAAGATTCTCTTTAACCGCCAACCATTGTCTTCTTACTTCCATTCCACAAAAATTAATTTACGGCAATATTGTGTTTGCATTTTCTAACATTAGAGTTAATATATAATTTGTATTAGGCAAACTTCTATCTGCAGAAACTGAGGTTATTAAAGTGAAGTTGTAGGGTTGCTTCCATTTCCACTGCAGCCTTTTGGGCTTCCCAGTCAACCCATCCCCTGATGCATAACGCCCTTTCTTAAAGATTAAGAAAAACCCTTCCTGATCATCGCTCAGTCCTCAGAACAGAGATGTCAGAAGAAAATTCTCCACCCCCTGCCTTGATCTCAGTGTATGTTTTATCCTACCCCTTCATGACAATGACACCAACATTAAAAGAGAACAAAAAAGGAGCAGTAGCAGCAAGCACGTTGAAGATCTTAATGATATAAAGATTGTTAAAAGAGACAAAACAGACCACCTTTTTTCCCCAGGAAATATGACAATTATTTCAGCAAGCTCAAAATGTTAACTTCATTTTACAGCATTAAAGGTAATGACAAAATGCACACCTTCAGCAGTGACAATACATAGACACATATATATAAGATACTTAAATTTTTCCTAACCAGTATTTACTCCTAAATCAATTAACTCCTGGTCCTCTGACAAACACAAACACTTGAGAAATGTATGGATGTCACATTCTTTCTTTGTCTTTGTAAGACAACATTATGCCAATTTTGAGACCTAGAAAAATCTGTATATTATTATTATTATTAATCCTTCAAGATGTCCCATGCTGTGGCTGGTCAGTGACGATTCCTCCTTGCCACAGTGTGAGTTGCTGAGGCCATGGAAAGGCACAGAGCAACCTGCCAACAGCATTAGGGAACAATGAGGAGGTCAGAGCCACAGTCCACAGTGCTGTCCCTCCCCAAATGCTGCATGGCATTGAGGGGGAAAATTAACCCTTTGCTCATATTCCCTAATGATACTTCTTATCACTCAAGCAAAATAGAGCAGTATGTCCTGCTAAGAGCAAGTAAAGTATGCTAAAATTACCAGAAAAAGGAGGTTATAATTAAGGGTATCACCTGTCCCCTCATTTCACCTTTTGTGTCCAAATAAATAAATAAATAAAGTTGCTAGTCTGAAGAACATGGAAGTGCCTTTTGTTATCCAAAGAAATGAACTATAGTTTTCATCCCACTAGGGGTTTCCACAGTAAATGGAGCTTTTCTTTCTTTTGGCCTTATTTTAACAGTTCTCAGACTGACAATCAGCTATATGCATCACGTTATCTTCTATTGGAACCACACCAAGGAAAAAAGAGTCCTATTTTCATCCCTCAAGACAAAAAGAATTAATTTTAACGTAAAAGGAAAAGAGATGCCAGTAAGAAAAACATCAAATACTGATTTTCAATATAGGCATAGCAAGAGCTTATAAAACTGCAGTGCTTAATGTATTTTTATATTCACGCATATACATATAGAGATATGTAAATAAATTGTATGTCATATATGCATCTGTTTGTGGATATATCACAGGCTCAAATGGAATGATTGCTGTACTTTTCTGCTTAAATTCCAGGCATCTAATATTAGTTTCTTAAGTTAATGAGCCTGCACCTTATCTTACTGCCCATATTGTGTATGTTATGCAAGCTGCCAGCTGTTCATCAGAGCTGCCTCATGGTCTTCATGTTTGCTTATAGGCCAAAAAGAAAAAAAAAAAAAAAAAAACCTATGAACAAGAATTTCTTAAGAATTTAGACATCTACAAAGTAATGAAAGAAATGTCCCACATTTTCTGCTATCTTTGCTACTTATTCTATTTTTATCTTGCTTTTATAAAAATAAATATATATAAATATATATTTTAAAAATGGCCAGAATAATCAATGCTCTCATAAAAATAAAAAATCACTGACTTCCAGCTTTGCAGGTCTGATGCGAAGATTTCTAAGCCCAACTGACTGAGGCTGCAGGCACCCAGTGAGGAAGCAACTCCCTCTGAGAGTGACCCCAGCTGCATGGAGAAGCCAGCCCAGGATAGTAGGAATTAGGGAAGGAAGAAAGAAGAGACATAAAATACACCCACACACACCTGAGAAATGTCTTTGTCAGTAATCCTTAAGCTTAGCTCTTTCATACCTTCCCCATCTGCCAACATCAGCACAAAAATAATCAAATAAATAAATCAATCACATATTTTCAGTTAGAATAATATCAGTAAGAAAGCACAAAAGTAGCTATTTGCATGGCTTTAAAATGACACTACCCATGTTACTGTTAACAGGATTTAGACATTGTAAGGCTTTCCCACCCAGCTAAATTGAAAGTTTGGATTCATTTCTTATTTGAGTCAACAGGAGCTCTCCTTTTCCATCCAGATTTCTGTTGGAGAGAGAATTCAATAATCACTTTCACTTCTCAAAATTTGACTTGCCTGGGGAGTAACATATTTCATTTTTGATAGAAAAATAAAACATCACAAGTGTTCCATTATTATAAATCGTCATGGCACAGGATGAGAAAGTGCTTTTTACGTACAACCTATACTTTTTAGTAAGAGATTTATATGTGAATTGTTTATTCAACTTTGCTAAGTTAAAGACTTATTTGAAAGAAATCACCAAAGGACTTGTAAAGGTTATTTATTACTAGTATGGTCAAATGCTCTGGGATACAAAGAGCAATAAATTTATGAGCTATCTTTCAAAAAAATGGAGCTAGTTAGTATTTACAACAAATAAATAAAATCACTCCCACATGCCAGTTACTCATCTGGAAGAATACTACCTCCATCCCAGCTGCAGAAAAGACAGCACTAGGCTGCATTATGTGTTTTATTTTAGTTGTATTGGGGAAAAAAAAGATTCATTAGGAACAAAGACAAGAGGATAATTAGGAAAAGAAAAAATGCTCTTGCCCCTTGTGCCCTAACTGTGTTTCTTACTTACACATCCACCACTGATTTCCAATGAGGAGAAAATGGAAAACTCTGGCTCTTTTTTGTTTTCATTACTCTGACCATACTAAGGATCAAAAAAATCCACCAATGACTCTAGTGTTTGGATTAGGCTCTAAGTGCAGCATTTAGTTTCTCATAACTTTAGCTATGCAAAATGAGAAAGGAGATAATGGGATACACTTGCTTTTGCATTATTAAGTCCCCCTTGGTGCCTGCAATTTCATGAGTAAGCTGATTGTCCTTTATGTATTACAATTCTTAGAGAAAAGCAGAAAATATATATTAATTGTGCTGGAGCGTATTGGATAAGCTTTTCTGAATGAGCATCCACACTCCCTGCTGAGGGATGCAATCTAGAAAGATTAGAGAGAGACAGTAATCAGCGTCAGCTGGCCTGTTTCCAGAGCTAGGTGACACAGCCAAAACACAATAAAACAAAACTACCAAGTTAACCTCACCGTGATTTTAGCAGCATTAGAGAGTCCTCAGCAGAGGTGCACTGACACTAAGTGGAGGTTATTGAATTTTAATTTCTGTCTTTAATCAAATGTATCTAAATTCATCATCCCTGAATAGCAAAACTTATCAATAGCCAACTAGAAGATCATGCACAAAAGACAAAAGATCACACTCCTCAGAGCCTGAGAGGCTTTATGCATACTTGTGCCACATTCTTCAATCTTCAAAGGAGGTCATTCATATAAATTCAGTAAAGACAGTAATGTGTGAATCTGATGCTACCCTGACCCCTCTTCCACCTTCGAAAGCAACTCTAAAAGCTTAAACAGTAAAATTCAAGCAAAAAGGCACCTCCACTGCTGCCAAGCAGATAGATAGCCTATGCCTGAACTCAATTTACAAAACAGAGACATCACTGTATGTTAGCCACTTTAATAGATTCAAGTTTATTTTCAGAATGTACATCTACCTTCAGCAAACTGCAAAGCACAAACAGAATAAAAACGCTGACAGAGACAGCGACCAATAAGGAAAAGAGACAACTGCAATAATAAAAATATCTGAATGATTAATAGCAAACTGATTATTTTGCCTTTAAAATTAATCACCGTAGGAATAATTGTAATACTTGTTAATCTACTTATCCAGGAGTCAGTAAATACATTGGACCTGTTGATGTACAATATGTTGTAGAAACCTGTCTGGAGCTCCGTTATAGTCACCCTCAGGTCTAATCCCATTATACTGGATGAAACACTACAGGTATTCATACAAGACTAGCCCTTACCCAAGAAACATCAAGCAAAACCTACAGTACTATCATTGTCTGGCCTTAAGCATTGCTAAGCAGTAACAAGCTGCAAGCAATCTATGAATCTACAGATTGCAGTAAATAGGATTGCTTTCAGTTTATGAGCTGTAAGCCTGTTTCACAGAACACTTCACAGTGACTGACAGTTAAAACATTGGGTCATCCAGTAGTGCTCGTGCTATGTGCCAAGAGACATGGGGCCATGTGGACTGACAAAATTAATATACAATCTTATGACAAATGTCCATCCAACATAGTCTCTTACACAGAACATGAGAAAAACTTGGAGAAACTCTTCTTAGTCGTAATCATCTCCAGAAGAAAATATGCAATTAAAATGTTTTTGACTGATTGCTGTGAAAACAGAAGAAACAATCACTTCTTGGTACTTAACAACATACTTTTCCCCGAAAACATTTTAAAAGTCTCAGGGTCTCTTTTTCAGCTTTCTCGGAAATGATTTTTCACCTTTTTTTTTTTTTTTCTTAGTTGCAAGTTAAATCAGGGCAGATAATTTTTTCAGAGGAACTCTTTCCAGTACTTTGTGCCATACAATATGTTTGGCATATTCTAATTTTGAATATAGTCTCTTAATATTCTTTATGATCATTTCATGACTGAAAAAATAGAATGACCTCCTTAGGAATAAAGAGGGAATTTATAAAGATCATTTCTATGCTTTCTACTGACTGAAGAGAGGTGCAAAGGGATAGAAGAGTGAGCAATACATCCATCCATCCACTCCGTAAATCAAATGAAGAGATGAAGATACACAGAAGATATTAACACTAAACTTGAAGAAGTTAATGATGAAAATATCCAGAGAATGGAGAGGAAGCAAGTGCTCTGCATTACAGTAAATGGATGATAGCAGCAAACTTGGTGAGGGGTACTTCTATCTGTAAAATCAGAGCTACACAGTAAACTGCAATAAAGCTAGACAGACTAAAAATGGGATACTAAAAAGAATGCAAAAAATCACTATAAGGATTAATTATTTTGATTTCCATTATATCCTGTCTATAAAAAACTCAAAGTTTAAGAACGACTTTACATTATCTTATGTAAGTCATATCACCAGTTCAGTGTGTCATTATTTAATATTATTTAATTCACATGTATATTTTGAAGGACAGCATTCTGAACTGCCTGTATATACTTTAAGGAGGACATTAAACCCTACAAAAAGGTCTGATAACAGCTTTTTCTCCTATTTTGGCCTACCAAATCAGGCATAAATACAGAGCAGACTTCATGCTGACTTGCTGTACAGATACAAATTTCCCTTACAGAATCTATGTCTGTCTAGCACTTGGCTGAACATCATCTCTTTTTCACTTTTCTTACTCCTATAAATTAAGAAGAAATTGCTTTAGAAAAAGCTAGGAAGAGGGAAAAGAAGATATTGGTAAGAGAAAATTCCAGCCTGAATGTGCTAAAATCTTAGAAATCAAGTTCAACTAAATTAGAATGAGCTCTAAGGCATGAGAGGTGAAACAGTTTATTTCACTAAATCCAGGATGACAGGAAAAGAGTCATGAGGATAGACAAGATGAGTAGAATCATTTTTCTGTTGGAGTACTGCACAGATGAAATGATTTCTTTAAAGGACTTTTTCTTTCTTTTCACATTGTAAGTTTCTTCTTAAATGTGCTGGTTTTGCTTGAAATAAATACTTTCATCTAGATTAATCAAGATCCTCTAAAATAAGCTTTCAATGCATTAATGTATTTGGGGGAAAAGACTTTTGATGTTCCCCTTAAGCAACACTACAGTATGAGCCACAAGATCTCCTGTCTCCTCTCCCAAATTGCCCGAATTGCCAAGCTGTTTTCCTTACTTACGAGATGAACATCCATGATGCCTCAGGAATCCAGAACATACACATTTTAGCATTTCATTGTAAGCATATCCTCAGGAAACAAGAATAAAGCTGTCACAATTACATAAGGTTCACTCATGCTCTTACAGGCCAGAAGACAACAAGAGACTGGGTTAAATAAATCTTACTGTACAGAACCAGGAAAAGTTTGAAGATGGAGGGAGTCAGTCTTTTTCACAGCCGATCTCTGCCCAAATTTAGACACATAAGGAAACAAAATGAGGGACTGCTTGCTTCCTAAATTAATCTTTTTCTTTGAGAACATATGCTATATAAATTTGCTGGCACACATAAAACACTGCTAAGGTTTTTTATGATTGTAATAACTTCAAATTGTTCACATTTTAATACTGTAATGTGAGATGGGAATAACATTACACTCGACCTGAAGATACTAAAAAAGCTGAGGGAAATTTGGACTATTAATAGAATGTTTTCTTGTAAATCAACAGGAACACCAGAAATGTTGATTAAAAGCCATACTTGCTCTAGACTTCTACAGAAGGTGAAACATAATTTCCTCCAGAAAAGCAAAAGTTCATATACATTTCTATTCCTTACACGTGATATAGTAACAATTAGTAATAACACAGACTCCAAATCTAAATTTTGACAGATTTCTAAATATGGCCTCATTAAATTACCTAACAAAAGCAATCATCTTGTGAAAATACACAACTCCACTGCCCTTAATACAGCTGAGCTGGGTCCAAATACCTGCAGGTAGGCACATGCACACCTTTTGACAAACACTCCACAGCACCCAAGATGCAGAAACTGTTTAAGCCTAGGACAACATCTTTCAAAATGCATACTACTATTATTTTGGAATGTGTTCTGTATTACTGAAATCCAGGAGAAATATATTTTTAAACAATGCTGCAAATACTGCTGCATCACATATCTGATAATGAAATTATTGCTTATAAATGGAATTGCTCAGTTCTTCCTAAAATCCCCTTCTGGGAGGAGAAAGAGGAAAGTAAAAAAGAAAAAAAAAAAATTGAAGTTTTTTTTAATGAAAATTTCCCATTTTCTTTGGATCCTAATATTTCCAGTATCAGATAACATCAGCAGTCTAGTACTATTTCTACAGTACGAGCAAGCATCATTTTCTGCTCTTGACAAGCTCCCCCTTAAATGTGCCTCTTAGATGTGATGCCCTGTGTCACCGCCTAGCTCTGTGCGGCCTCTGTTTCCATGGCTGCTTTTAACGGTTTTAAAGCCTCCTTTTCACCTGGAAATGTAAATTGGGAAACTCTGTAAGGAGGATTGCCTAGTAAGTATTTTTAAGCAAAAAGTAAATTTTAGGGGACACATTTGTAGCAAGCTTCCCTTAATACAACTCACAAAAGTTGCAAGCACATCGATTTTGCACACATAAAACTGCATTTTTGTGAATAAACAGAGTAATTTGCAAATGCTAACTTGACTGGTCATCTGGTTTGTGTGTACAAATGCAGATTTGCAGTGTGTATGATGTCCGAGCTAGTAAATTTCCACCCAAGCGTACAGGAAAATCAGTACATTTCTGCAGCTAGGTTGATGAGTAAAAGAGAAAACATATCTAAACGTGCCCTTTACATCAAAGAACAAAAAATCCCACCCGAATATCATTTAACATTCAGTAAGACTTAGCAATTGAACAATCCCCCATTATAAACACATTCAGAAGTTAGGATTTTAGGCAACCCTTAGAACAAACACAATCAAGAGTAAAAAAAATTGTAAATAAATAATGCTGGACAATACTGCCCATCTTGCTGACTGAAAAAGAGAACTGAACTTTGATATTTTTAATGGACAGTTAGACTGTAGATCAGGCTGTATCCAGCATAGATCGACAGAGTACAGTATGAAACCAGCCCTGAGATAGTTTTGCCTGTGAAATTCTTAAGGCACACAAAACCTGACTTTGTTTCTATCCTCAAGTTGAAATAAAGAGGACTTATGACTCAGAAGTGGTATTTTGTGACAGTTTTTCTAGTTAGCTTTTGAAGGACTGGTGTAGACCTGAGCAGCCCTGTATGGTGTGTGATACAGTTGCATCCTGAATATCCCAGGCTCCAGCAGCTTCAAGGACATGGCTCTCAGGGACATTTTATCACACACTGGTTTCTGCTGTGCCTTCTGGCATCCACTTTCTGCCCTGAGTTCCTTTTGACACCCAAGCTACCCTGTCTGAGTTCTACTGCAGGGCTGGTCCTTTGTTAGAAACACATACATTGCACACACACCCGGTGCCTGCACACCTACGCATGAACAGGCACCCAGGAAAATCAGTTGCACGCAGGAATGAGACACCATCACATAAGGTTTCTGGAAGTCTCCAAAGAGTTGTTGAACCCTGGACCCACACCAAATCGTATTATCTTCTGACTGCAATTGTCACAGAGACTATTAAGTAAGCTGGCAGAGCAACAGCAGCAGTTTGGGCTAGTCCCAGGTGGTGCACCATATGTCAAAGGAACCACTTCCTGAAAAGGGCTGCCACCTAAAAAGCTCAACTCACTGAGCACTGACCACTCAACAACCATCCTCAAAGGATGCCTTCCTGAGCCTTGTGATTTTCGGTCAATCAGTGGCAGTGAGAGAGAGTAAGCTTTTCTCCAAAATGGGCACTAATGTCAAAAAAAGCCAGTCCTCTAGGATATGACAAGTAGTTTCAGTGGCATATGTCTCATTTGTTCTGAACTTTCCAGCACTGGCTAAAGTTATGGGGCAGTATCTGTGGAAATCTAACCTCTCAAGGACACATGCATACGGAAACAGATGGTTTGCAACAGACTGCTTAATCCCAAATCAAATAACAGAATCAGCACTTCAGAACAACTATTTGTATAGATGCTTCTGTGAGAGAGTGTGGCCTACAAACAGGCATCCTATGCAGGAAGACCCCCCCCCCCCCCTTCCCCCCGAAAGCTTTTATATAAACAAAATCTTGTAGGTTTTTTTGCTTTTTGTTGTTTTTTTTTTTTTTAAAGCAATTTGACAAAAATATGCTATATTTATAAGTAAACCTCTTGGTATTTTCTGAGACAAATTACTTCATTGTATATTGATATTTGTTATTATAAACTAATTTTTTAAATACATAAAGAATGAGTATTTTACATATTGCTTGCTCCTCCATAAAGATTCATTTAGCTTCATGCCTGTCATTTTTATCATCTCCTGAAAGCAGTAAAATCAGCTGCTGGCAAGTGAGCAAAGAACAAATCAAAAAAAGAAAAAAAATCAAAAAAAGTGGATTTTCTTAGCATTTAAAATAATTTTATGTAACAACACTGCAAACTTGGAAGCCTAGAAAATGCAGAGAATGAAACCATCTCAAAAAGTGACATGGTTCTGAGAAAAACAGCTTCACTACTGTGTGAAACTCAGCATCTCTAACACTACTGACTGTAACCTTAAAAACACATCAAACAAATAAGCTGCTTGCTCATGTGAATATTGAAGAAGAAAAGGTTTCATTTTATACCTTATTATTTGATATTCATAATTCAATGTTTAAAATTTTTATTGCATTTGACTCCTGATGTACCAGTGAAAGCCTCAGAGATACAGGTCACTCACCACAGTGTACCAGAGAAAAAGTTGCCTACTAGAAATCCTGAGAAACCAAGAAATGTTTTAAAAGCAGTTCCATAGGGCCAACAACTGTGCTATACTGTTGTACAATTTCCATTTGCTTGGTGAAGAGGAAAATGAAGGAATGGATAGTAACAACAAAAGCCCTCCACCTTCAATTTAAGTGGCAGAGAGCTGCTTTGTTTATCACAAGATCAGACCCATAGCCTATATTGCGTCAGAATTCACTGAAAGTTGAAAGGAGAATCACAGGATACCTTGAGAACCTTAAAGATCATCCAATCCCAACCCCTTGCTGTGGGCTGGTTGCCACCCAGCAGATCAGGTTGCCCAGGGCCCCTTCCAACCTGGCCCTGTGCACCTCCAGGGATAGGGCACCCGCAGCTCCTCTAGGTGACCTGTTCCAGGGCCTCACTGCCCTCTGTGTAAATAATTTCCTCCTGATATCTAAACCAAATCTCCCCTCTTTTAAACTACACTCTCTCGCCCTATCACAATCAGACCACATGAAAATCCTGTCTCTCTCCTGACTGAAAGTATTCCTGTTAGGCACTAGAAGGCTGCAATGAGGTCTCCCCAGAGCATTCTCTTCTCCAAGTCAAACAAGCCCACCTGCTTCAGCTTTTCTTGGTTAAAAAAAAAAAACAACAAAACAAAACACATGATCCCTATCTGGGATGATCTTTTTTAGTCAACAGAAATATCTTAAAACAATTTAAAGCAAAAGGAATCCTTTGAGTGGCAGCCACCAAGCAAATTCAGTGGCACACACTGAATAAGCACTGAACTGATTTGTTCAACTCCTGCCGGCGTGGGATCTCTGCAAAATAGTGCTGAAGTAAAATATATAACTGACAATCAGCTATTATTTTTGAGATTCTATCATTACTGGCAAGAAAGATGACTAATTCCTGAATCCTGGAAACATTTTATTGATCTAAATCTCCCCTTTTAAGGGTTACATTTTCTTTTTCAAATTCCTTCCTGAAAACTATCGCATGGTGTTACTGAATCATCTCAAAAGCAGGAACCCTTCAGCAGCGAACAAGTCATATATAAATAATGTAGATCAATAATTTTCAACATGTGGTCTGCAGACTCTTTGGGTTCACAGAACCTTGCAATGAAAAGGAAGCTTACTGCAGTAAGTTAACCTTTGCTGCACGGAGATGCATGCCTCCACTGAAAAGTACTTAGGGATCCACAAATCAAAAAGGTTATAAGCCACTGATGTAAGTAATCTGTAAGCAGTTTTAATGCTTTGTAGATTATAAATGCCCACTTCCATTTACTGGTTAAACAAAAAAACAAAATGTAGAGATTCAGTGTATGGTATATATGTATTAAAAAAAAAAAAAAAAAAAAAGGCCATTTATATAATGGAAATATCTAAACTTTAAATAGAGTGAGTACAATTATACCAGGATGGAAAATCAGGACAAATCAACACGAGATTCAGACAAATAATATTTAGATGAAGTAAAAAACTAACATATTGCACTTCGTTTTGCACAGCCCTTCATCCCTTAGCTCCCTTGCAATACTAGTTTTACATTCTTGCTATGGCAAAATAAAACCAGATGAGTGAAGAAAAAATACTTTGCAATACAGCTAGTAAAAAAAAGAAAAAAGAAATAATCTTTGAGGAAATCAGTAGAATTTAACTGACAAAAAGCATACCGAATCAATGAGCCTGATAAATATAGACAACACTGACAAATAAACAGTCTGCATTTGCTTGAAGAGCTTATGGTTTTTTTTTCCCCCCAGCACTATTGAAGCAATGTCCTTATCTAAAGTACTTTTCACATATCAGAGAAGTGGTAAATTTCACAAAGCCTGCACTAATGTTTTGCATTTCCACTCCAAGTGAAATACACTTCAGTAAGTAAACACGAGTATTCAATAAAACTGCAGCTAGAGACAATGGGAAAAAAAAAAAAACAGTTTCAAAATATGTTGATAAATAAATCATTCTAAAAGCACTGGATAATACTGTGAAACACTGAAGGACTGAGTCACTCAAAACTGAGAATAAGGTTTTAGTACAATTTTTAGTACATCAGTTTGTTTTTTTCCTTCAAAATCTCGTTGTGCTTGACAAACATAAAGCAAGATGTATGCATTATAATATTTTGTAATTCTATAGGTATTTAAGTGCCTCAGTTGAGAATAATCACAACCCTGTTAAGGACTGAGAGTGTACTAGACAGCACACACTTTTTCAAACGTTTCACACAGTTGGGGAGTGTGGGGTGCCGGTGGGGAGGGGTGACTTGCTTTAGAAATGTTTTGCATGACTTCGCACGCCCTGAAATTCATAGTGGGTTGGGTTTGAGCACCTCAACATTTCTATTCTCAGAACTTATTAAAAATTCATAGACAATGTTACTTCCCTTACTGGTGTACAGAACAGGGGGTCACCATCAAGAATCATGGCCTTCGTATTCTAGTCACTAATTTAAAAACATGTCATGACTTCACAAATGGTGTATGCACATGCTTAACTTTACATGTTACAGATAGTCTCACTGGATTCAGCAAGGCCATGTACAGTAAGCTAAAAGTAAGTTTTTAAGGCTCAGTGCAGTAAAGAACTACATCTCTCTAAGACGATGCAAGTGAAAGAATAAACAAGGTGAAGAGTGATAATTTGTTCATTAGAATCTCAACTTATTCCCTAACCTACTTCCACACTTTGTTCACCAAGACAGCTCCTCTAACTCTGCCTAAAATATTATACAGTTAACATTTTTAAGGGGCTCTAATGCATCCTCAGCAAGGTTACTGATGAGTCCAAGTTGAATGGTGTATCTGACACAAGAGAAGGAAGGGAAGCCACCCAGAGGGATCTGGACAGGCTTCAGAAGAGAGCCCATGTAAATCTAATGAGGTTCAACACGACCAAGTACAAGGTGTCATGCTTGGGTGAGGACAATCCTAAATATAAGTACAGGCTGGGATAACTCACTGGGAGCAGCCCTGTGGAGAAGGACATGGGGACCCTGGCAGACAAAAAGCTGAACATGAACCAGCAGCATGTGGCTGCAACCCAGAAGGTCAGCAGTATCCTGGGCTGTATGAAAAGAGGGATGGAGAGTACAGAGAGAGGGAAGACTGCTCCTCTCTGAACTCACGAGATCCCATCTGGAGCACTGTACCCAGGTCTGGGGCCCCTGAGGGCCATGAAGATGATCAGAGGGCTGGAGTTAGGTTTGTTCAGTCTGAACAGGAGACTGAAGGCTCTGGAAGGATCTCATCTCATTCTTCCAGTGCATTAAACTAAAAGATGGGAAATTTAGGTTAGATATTATTAATAATTCTTTACTCAGAGGGTGGTGAGGTACTGGCACAGGCTGGTCAGAGAAGTTATGCATGCCCCAGCCCTGGAGGTGTTCCAGTCCAGTTTGGTGAGGGCCATGGGGAGCCTGATCTAGTAGCTAGGAACCCTGCCCAGAGTAGGGAGTTAGAAGCAGATGATCTTTAAGTCCTTTCCATCCTGATATTATACTATTCTAAGAAAAATTACTTGAAACTCTTTGCATAATCTTTCCATAACAATGTACTTTTGAGATAGTGACTGTTTTACATAAAATTTTCAAAAAATTGGAAGACATTTGTGTCAGTGTCTCAGCAAAGACAGCAGAACATCAGCTGGTTAAATGCTATTGCCTTCCAGAGGAAGCATTTAGACCATGAATTCCTTTCTAGTCCATTCTTCCGGACAAGACTGCTAAAGTTGACCTTTTCACTGTAGCATTCCTGACATATAGCTGGTGGGTAGGCAGGAAAGAAGTCCTTAGTGTAAGATTAATTTTAACCATATGAAAATAAATAAATAAAAAGATCCCATGCAGATAACAAGTGCAATTTATTGCGCGTAAACCTATGCTTCTTTCTCAAATCACATTCTGCATTCTATATGCTTCACCACTTCATACTTCTGAGAAGCCACCATACTCTCCCCTGAGTAAAATGATGCATTGCAGTAGTCTATATTCTTTTTATCTCGGTTGCAAGGTCCTCAGCTGTAAAAATCCTGGCTAATCAAAGATAATAAGAACATGATGTAATGTGTATCCTGGGGTAGAGAGAAGCTGAGCAGGACACTGATGTTTCACGCTATCTTAAAAAGCAGTGGTCAGATGCCCTGAATAAAGGCAGAGGTCAGTCTTCCAGCAAGTCTCACTTTTTCATCTGATCCGTCAAATTTTTCATTCCATCTCCCCAAATTTCAGATTGAGACAGTTGTATGCCATCTTTTTAGCTATTTCTAACAGGGAATCCATATATTGATAAGGACTTACTGACTGCGATTGGTTACATTTCTCAATGAAAGCCTTCTAAATACATCAGCCAGGAATAAAGACTGGTCTACCAGTCAGATTCAGTTTCAAAATCACTTGTAATCAGATTTTTCCTTTTCTTTTCAGTGCTCCCACCAAATTACACTTGTGTGGAATATGCAGCTCATATGAATTAAGTTGAGCTGCATGAGAGTGAGAAACAAGAAAATCAGGTAATTTGTCTAATGTCACACTTAAAACTAAAGAGGTAAATTCAAAAATGGACAAGCAATCTGTAACAGCTGAGAATATCCCTGTTCCACAGAAAGCTTTAAAAATGTTTGCAAATAAAACCAAAATGTAAATGATTACCAGCATTTTAACAACATCAGTGTAACTCTCACCAATGTAGGCTTATTATAAATGCATCCAAAATTTAGCTTGTTTCCATGCATATTAGCACTGAGCCCATGACCATGGGAAATGACTTTGGCAATGCTTAATACAAAAATACCTTATCCACAGTTTGCCATATTATGAATGCTTCTGCAAAGTAAAATAAAAATCCGCTTTTGTCAGTAGTTCCTTTCAAATCCTTTCTTACATGTAGCCCATACAAAGTTGTTGACAAAGTTCTCTGTGGCCATATCCTTTATGCCTACAGCATAATTTTTATCATCAGCATATTCTAGATTATATCAATACATTTTTATTCTTCACTGAATGAACATGCCTCATTCTTGTTGTCCTTACCACAATGCCAGATATTTGCTCTTCACCCACTCCATTCTCAGAGAGAAAGCAGAGAGAGAGGAGCTGTCCAAAGATTGCTAATTAACTAAAAAAAAAGACTGAAAGATTTTTAGAGGTTTAGACTTCCCCAACTGACTACTAGGTTCTCTCACCAGGTATGTGTAACAGTAGGTGCCATACAGATCCACAAGACTTTCAGCTTCCTTAGAAATTACACTGTAGTTCTCCAGCCCTTGTCATAGTAATTTTTATGTTTTTTTGCTGTAAACAGGTGTTTTTCCTTTTTTTTTAACTGTCAAAATTAACAATGAAAATTTTATCAGAGAGTTCTAGTCACTGATGCGCCTTAAAATACAAGAATTTTTTTTTTCTTGGCTGTCCTTATTTTGTTAAATAGCAATGTATTTTGCTGGGCAAAAAAAGATGATAACACAAGAATACTTAGCATTCAGTTGCTTTTTTTTTTTTTTTCTAAAATTGTTTACTTAATGCTTCTCCTCCCTCCACTTTCCCTTGGGTACAGTTCTTGCTAAGGCATATAGATTTATACTCTTTTTTTTTTTCCAGTGTAACTTTTAGAAAGCTAACATGAACAGTATGCTAAGAGCAGCTGCTAAACTGCAGGCAGAATAAAACAAATCCAAAAAGTAAATGTACCTTTGCAGAAAATTGTTCAGTGGATTTAAGTTACAACAATAAACAATAAATAAAAAGTCTTTCTGAAAGCTAGAGAAGCACGTGTCCTCTTCATTGATTTTATCACTTCATCACACACAACAAATCTGTGTCAACATGAGTGGCAAGTCTCTGAGGTAAAAAACGTACAAGTCAAGGCCACAAAAAGCAGACCACATGCTCAGGAATTTGTCTATTGTAACCATAATGAGGTGGCTTGCAGCCTTTAAGGTGACAATTCATGATACAGCATATGCCCAGGGAGAAGTGAAAGACCTTTTTTTATGAATCTGATACAGTCATCTGTGAGTCAATGAAGATTCAATTTCTTAAAGAGACAGAGAGGAAGAAAGCATTCATGTGAATATCAGAATCGTGAGTAACCTGTCTGCATGTAACAAGATATTGCTCTGCAACAGGACTATAACCCACTGGAATCAGCATGGCTACACGTGTAAGCTAAGATTAATCGTGTAGTCCTTCCAGACTAGGCTTTGATGCATAACACGATCTTCCATATTTACAGAAATAGCATTTTCAGCACTCTATTAATCTTGACAGTACTTCAGAGGGCCTGCCAGTATTAAAACCCATTTTCTGGAACATATAGAGGAATAAAAAGGCAAAGTAATTTCTTCATGTTACACTGTGCCTTACTACCTTCCTACAATACAGAGCTCACTTTGGGTAGCCAGGCTATGCTATGACCACTAAAGTCCATACTAGCAAATCACAAAAAGAAGCTGTGGGTTCAAAGTCATTGAAACTTCAGGTTCCTGTGGCTATTGCTGAAAGTATTATGTAGAGAATTCTGCTCAAAGAGGTGAAGTTTGCCCCATTTCATCACAATGTCTGCTAATAATGAGGAAAACAACAATCTTTAAGGGGAACAACTAATCATCTGAAACAACATTTAATGTATTTAATGGGGTGGGAGGAGCACAGAGAACTAAATGCAGTGATTTATCAAAACTTTCACTTCGCAAACAGGAAGGGGAAGAAGCGCTGGTTTTAATCTTCAAAAGACAAAGGGGACTTTCCTTTGAAAGCACAGCAATAGTGAAAGGATTTTAAAATATTTTTTCTTGCAAGAATCTATGCAACAACAAAACAAGTTTTGTATATGTTCTTGGAGATTTTATCTCAAATCCTGTGAATGGAGTTCAAGTCTACATAGAACACCCTCAGATGTTTACATAAGTACATATAGCAAGTTCCCTCTCTTTTTCCTTCATTGCTAGGGTATTATACTAAATATAACATTTCAGTTTCTTCAGTAGTCATTCCTGTAAGCACATTTAATCAAAGGTTATTTCCAAACATTTTGTCTCATGTATGCAGTTGAGAGAAGCAATACTAAAATCAGCTAAGTAGCTGATTATGGATTTATAGCCTATAAATGTGAGGTCACATGGTGAAAATCCAAGATGGATATCAAATGTTCACACAGCTTCACACCAATCACAAAATGAAGTGTAAAATAGGACATCAGCGACTTGGGTACCATCATTTAGCATCTGTTCCAGTTGTATTAATTCAGGTTGGACATTATACAGTAGTGGTGACAGAACATGTTACAGACACAGTCAAGCAACTGCACACATAAGACAGCTTGATTATATCCTACTCATAAATGAACTACTATGCAGGACACCTGGGCTCCCAAAAACACATTCCCCTCTCCCTTATTCTAGTGCTAGGAGCGCAAAAATGTCTTTTCATCCTATCACTCCCGAATGCTACCCATAATTCTTTTCACTTCCTTACAAGTGGTAGAAAAACTGTTTTATAGGCATCACACCTAGTGCAGTATATGTCTCAACAGTAACTTGGCGTACTTGCTGTTGAGAAATGCAGTTGATCATGAAATGTAAATTAAAACTAAGCTGTAAGATGTTACCTTAAACCCCAGAAGTTTTCTTCACTTTTTCTAGACACCAAAACTGTCTTTGACAAGTACAATCACTTTTTTTGGAAAAAGACACATTAACAGAACATCTAAGTTTAAAGAGCTAGAGCCTTCATGTCAGAAACAGTCATCACTCAAAACATGGAGGGAAGGTGAGGGAGACGGTGCTTACTGCTGCAGTTTTAGTTCAAGGCTCATTATAAACCAGTAGCAAAAGAAAGAGTTACATGAAGAAAAGTAGCAGCATTGGTATTGTTTTTGGCAGAAAGTGGACAGTAATCATTAACAGTATTTACATGAACCGTCTGGGGGTACATCAGAATTTCTGTTGCTTAGAAAACTGGATGGCATACAATAATGCTAAACAGAAGTGCTCATTCTTGAGGGGTTGGGAGGAGCATTTAGTATGCTGCATGTTTGTTCAGATTAGTCTCTGTAGTCCAAGCAGATGGATGTCAGTCTGTCTTTCTCACACCCCCACATTAGAAAGGCAGAAAAAAGAATATTTTGATTTAGTGTTGCAAGTTTACTCTTGCCACTTGTTTTTTACCCTTACCAATTAAACTTGATTGTTTTCATATCACAGGTAGTTAATAATTTGGAACTAGTCTCTCAAATCACCTAAACTTAGGGACTGAGTTATTCATCAAGTCAAAACAGATGTCAATAAAATAGAGAAGAATTCAGTGGACTCCATAATGCAGGACCAGCACTGCAGGGCTTAATGCAAACATTCCTCTTTGTCTCGTGACAGCCAGCTTTATTGCTTTCCTTATCCAGCCTCTTTTCATCTCCCATCCTTTTCCTTCACTCTTATCTAGTTTTCTCCTTTTTTGTTTTATTCTCTTATTTTTGAATACCAGTCTCACTTTGTAGTTCTCACTCCTGTTTCTTCATTAGACTTGAGTTAAAAGGTTTCATTTTTCAGCACTAAATATTCTGATACAAACTTGAGGGCGTTATCACAATTTAATGGATTAGTAAAAAAGCAAACAAAAATTTAGTCTTGAGTGCTGCTGCTCTCAAAGTTCCATGGATGTGGTAGCCCCTCATGAACACTATCATCAGCAACAAAATCCAGAGAAATTATTAACCTGAATCACAAAAGCACATATTCACTGCTGAAAGAAGTACTGTCTTCACTTCTTTTTCACCATCTGCTCTCTATGTTCTTCTAACATTGGCCAGACTACAGATACAGAAAACATTTTTTTTCTGAGGAATTCACATATAATTTAACTGATTTAGCTTAGCTGTGACCTGATTCATGGAACTCAATTGTCAGGTGTCCTTAGCCTTGGACAAATGCTATCAAAGAGCCTTTCAAAGAACAAAATAATTGAAGTTTAGGTCTGAGAGATCAATCCAAGAAGATTTGGAAGTATCAGGATTTTCTAATATCTTAGAGGTTTTTCTTGAATATTTGAATAGCTGAAAGAAATTAATGAAAAACTTTGAACTGCTCAAGTTTCCTGACTCTTATTATAAATTAAATTTTATTGTATTAAATGATGTAATTTGCTACTTACTTGTTATACAGGTCTTCAAACATTTCAAACTAAGTCATTATGGAGCAGATGTATCACAACTTCAGTGAACAATCACACAATGCGAAAAACAGCATAAGGCTGGTGTGAATGCTTTTGTTTTACAAAAAAAAAAAAAACCAAACAGATAAATTTGTTCACATAAGTCACTTTTCTTTCCCCTACTTTCTATGCCATTTGCAAATTCTATTTACTCATTGCATATTTTTAAATATTTATATCAGGCTTTTTAAACAGATTCATAGTTTAATACATGAGCATTTAGTTTTCTTTGCAAAGCTTTTTTTTTCCCTACATGCAGAAATTTTATTAAAAGACCAGTAAAGTTGGAGTGCAGTGGAATGATGAAAATGATGAAGCTGGAAGCTTCAGTGTCGTTTCCTTAGAAGTGTATCATTATAATCTGACATCGGTAAAAGCAAGATCTGCTCTAATGAAGCTTCATCTTTGGTTGTCCAGTTGCTTTTGCTCATGGATGTCTACCAATCAGTGTATTATAAAGAATCTTATATTGATTCTGTAAACTTGACAATTTGCCTAATGGAGCGCAAGTATAATTTGTGACTGTGACTTCCCTTCCTTTCCAAAGTGTGCCTCTACAGAATTTGCAGATAACATATGATCAGTGCACACTAGGTTCAGAATGAAAACATTTGTCAGCCAGACATCTAATGGCCCATCTTACAGTGAATAGATGTTGTTCAGAATCTGCCAGTTTTCACAAGTCTTTTAATTACAGCTTTGATGGGTATGGTTTATTTTACTTCATATATTTACCTAACAGGTACCATAGACATGTAGTCTTTTTACTCTCATATTCACCTTGCAAAGTTTAAATTTGAGGATGCTAATAAAAATATTTCCTTTCCAAAGTATTCTGAGAACTAGAGGTCAGAGGCAGAGCTTCAATACCTAAAACCTGAAATACTAGATTGAATTAAATACATAAAACTCAAAGGACTGGATTGAATGCTGGGAAAGATGGTTTAGCAATTCTTCTTGTATCTGTTTAGAAAGCTAGATTCACAGCTCAGTCATGTGATGTAGGTATAAACTTGCAACCATTAAATTAAATTGTGTGTTACATATATAGATGGACATTTTGTTGATTATATTTCCAATGTATTTTCATATATAATGAAAATTTAAAATGGATTCAACACTACAATGGAATGTAGAATTTCCTTGTTATTTATTAATACTTGAAAACAGCAAGCTGAAGAAAATTCTTTTTAGGAAGTTCAGAAGGCAATTCACTGCCCCTATTCTATCTTCTTATTGAGCTCAATTAAGCAGCTATGTTGCTTACGCAAATTTAAAATCTCAGCATTTAAATTGTTTAATTGTCTATGAAGTAACCTCACAAAGATTCAGACATTTGTGTTTCTCTGCCTTACAGAAAATGTTTTTAAAAATGGGAAAACAAGCAGAGATTTTATGTTATTGCTGTCAAAGAAGACTCTCTTTCTCTCCCTTTCTGTTGTTTCCAGCCATCCCTCTCTCCATTCTCCTTTGTTTGCTAAAGTAGCTTACTGACTGTAATAAAGGGAGCCCAAGTGTCAGCTTGAGACTGCCATGAAAACTAACATTCACATAAACCATTTTTTTCCACTTTTGTTAAGCTTCTTATCAAAAGAATTCTCCCTCTCTCTCTTTCTCTTTCACTCTCTCTCGTCTTCTGTCCTTTTTAGGATATCTTTCTAATTTTATTGAGACTCCTCTGTTAACGTACAGCACTATAGTTCAGTAACTATAGGAAAGTGAACCCAAAAGAGCCAGCTTGAGACTACCACAAACCATTTTCACTTCTTATGTTAACATTTCATCTCAAAGGACTCTTTTCTCTCTCTGTCAGTTGCAAGGCATCTCTTTGTCTCTATTGTGCTTACTGCGCTAAGGTGCCTCATTGACTGGAGTGAAGTGAACTCAAGCATGCCAACTTGAGGCTGGCACACATTTTTTAATTTGGTTGAAGTTGACACCCTAAGGGACTCACAGTGTCTGAGCAGCAACACTGTTCTCTCCCTGCCCCATGCCTACTCTACTGAGATGACACTAACATTTATTTGCTATAATAATGGTTTATATTTTATATATTCAACTTGACAGAGTTTAACAGATTGTAACCCCACAGGTCATTCAAGGAAATTTATTTTATTTCTCACCACATTTTGGAGTTCATGGAATACTGCAATGAAACAAATACCAAATTGCCAAATACTCACCTGTCTTCATAATTTCTGAACAGCTTAGGAAAACTTACTAGTAAGGCCTGATTTTAACAGAAACCTTAAAGAAACACGTTTGAATGTAGAAGATGCAAACATTTTTCCTGTGTCTCTTAAGGGAAAAAGATGAAGCAGGGAGAGGGAGCATCCAACTACATTCTTTCAACCTGTCAAATTTCTTCTCAATGAAAACAATCACCACACATTTCTAAAGTATGTCCTAATTATCACTTCAGTTTTATCTTTTTATAGTATCCCTCATTTTCTTGAGGATTTACTTTTGCTGACAATTTAGCAATTAAATAGAAAACAACTAAGATTAAATGAATTAGGGCAATCAAACAAACTCTTATCCCTGAGTGGAAAGATACCAGTTTAAAGATAACAGTCAAATCTGACTGGATTGCAAATTCCTGGTACTGGTTCAGTCAGTTGCTACTGATACTTAAACCAGAAATAAATTTGATACCCAAATATTTCAGTTCTGTGCAGAGGGAGGAACCCAGCATACGGTGTTTGCCATCTTCTTTTTTGTTTGTTTTTAGTGATATCCTTAATCCAATTTTCCACATCTTCACAGGCTATGATAATGTTCAATTAGTTTAACATAATGTTCTTCTCACTGCTCTGTCCTGTTCAAGTAAGCAATTTAGTTTTGAACAGAAAAACAAAGGGGATTGTTCACTAACTGTGTATCCTTATGCATTATCCTACAGTATTGTAACCGAAACCTCACACATTGCTGGCATAAAGCTTCATATGCATTAACTCCAAAACACAGCAAAAAAGACCTTCATTTATTTTTACACAAATGTAAGCCTCATATTAGAATTAATTTGCTCCACAAAAAACCAGAGCTGCAGAAAACCTACGCTACCTATTTTCTTTCTTCCCTCTCCCTCCTTTTTTCCTTCAGATCACACAGGGGCTTCAGAAACACGGATAATGTTGACAACAGTCAGTTAAGGCAACGTGAACCATAAAAACATGCCACTTGAGTGTGAACACCGTAGAGATTTTGCATAGATGTCTTAAAAATTTTCATAGTTTGTCCCCAGTTAAAAAGAAAAAAAAAATGAATAAAAGGGAACCTATCTTAAAAAAAAAAAAAAAAAAAAAAAAAACAACCCTGAGCTTTCAGAGTGAAAATATTGTGATTTCAGGGCACACAAAAAGCTAATACCATTTCTCATCCACTATAACCAAAAGCAGCATCCTGAGTACAGGACTTGTTTCATTTTTAAGTCATTATCAATAAAACCCTTAATCTTTGTTGCTACACTAGGAGCCTTTTCCTATATCCCGCTCCTGAGTATACTACCATGTAGTGGTGCTAGATGCTGATGGACCACATACGATCAAGTTCATGAAGCAGCTAAGGCTTTTAGAAAACAAAAATTCACCCAATCCCACTCTCCTCCAAATATACATATATAGCAAGATCTAAGAAACACCATCGGAAGAAAGGATAGAAAGGAGTCACATCTTCAAGGAACCAAAGCATAGCAGTCCATTTTCACAGTTAAGAGATAAAATCTGTAAGTTACCCTAAAGGAAATCAGGAGAAAGGTGCAAGTTTAGATGACAGAATCTAAAAGAGAATATAGGAGGAAGGCGTAACTTGTCCTTGTAAACTTTTAGGAAGTTTTGACTTCCTCACCACAAACTAACTCAAAATGATTCTTTGCTATATCAATACTTATTAAGAAAAAAAAAAAAAAAAAGAATTTTCTGAATAATCAAGACTAGGAAAACAAAGAAGAGAAAAAACCTACAACAGAGACATCCAACAATGACCAAAAAGTGAACAGATGATTTTCTAGAAAACCTAACACGATCCAAGTATATAAAAACATAGCACAGAGTTTTAAGACCTAGAAAATGTTGCCAACAACCTGTTGCAAATATTAAATGAGCTGTAAAAAAGGCACATCATTTGATTGTAAACAGAACAGTAATTTATATGGCTGCTTTATGCTTTTTAATGAACTGTTCAACTATTTAATTCTTATATGACAACCAAAGTACGTAGTCTTCAGGAAATTAAGGAGAAGATTAAAAAGAAAAAAAGATAGGAATTGAAAATGTGATTATTAAGTCCCTGGTCACATCATTATTAATAAAAGTATCTTTCTATTAGAATCTTGAAACAACCTTAGAAACAGACAAACATATATTCTGCTTTTGAAGTAAAAAAATGTTTTCCTCACACCATACCAGCAGAACAGGCAAGTTTCACAAACTGTTGCAGGGTGAATTGACCACGAATATTTCCTGATTTCCTAGGTGAAATGTTGATAGTGCTCTTTAAGCATAGATTCATAGGACACTAGTAACTTTCTGAGAGGTTTCTAAGCCCGCCTTTAAATCTAGTTAATAACTACTTAATGTTTACCTCCAATAAATTAAATAAAAATTGAAAAATGCACTAAACCCCCAATCCTGTCTCTGGTAAGAAGCAAAATAAGTATAACTGGCCAATTTCAAACAGATTTCTTTGGCAACTTTTCAAAGAGAGGAAGAAGCGTGACATGAGTACTCTGCCAGGCCTCTTGCGTCTCTGCGAATATTCTGTAAACAAAAGCACTTCAGTGCATCCCCAATCAAAGTCATACCAGCTGTTGTTCTTCCTGCAATATTCTCTGCTGCAAAAGGGAAGACAAAAATCACACCACCTGGACAAGGAGGGAGGAAAAAAAACCAAACACGTACACACAATGGAAAACTGATAATAATCACAGAATCACAGAATTGTAGGGGTTGGAACTTCTAGAGATCACCTGGTTATTTTGAGAAAGAAAAATTTGCCTTTCAGCAGACATTTTGATACCCTCATAAAGTACCACCATGATAACACCATAAAAAATAAAACTGCATCAAGCTAGGACTTTCATTTCTTTCAGACCCATGCAATTTTACCAGCTTTGTGTAAAGCTCGCAGTCCTTCAAGAAAAAACAGAAAGACACATTAACTCTGCAGTAGTTTGTACAGACTTTCTATGAGATAGGAAATGTATTCATGTTGAAAATATTGAGTCACTAACCCTTCAGACTGCATTCCAAAAGTCTACCAGAAGCACTTCAATCAAGAGTGCGAGTATGTGACAGCCAAGCCATTTGGCTAAAAAGCATTGTGCAGAATTATGTTGGCGAATCTAGTGCCCTCTAAATGACCTCATATTATGGCCATGGTATTAAGTCATGGAGAAACCTGTAAGTAAAATGAATATTTTTTTTCTTCTAAAATAATAAAAAAAATAATAATAAAGAAAAGGAAAACTCTCAAGTTCCCAGTAAGAATGTTAAATTACCCCCTCTCCCAATGGAATGCTTCACTTTCATTTCCAAGTAGCAGTAAGCCTATTGACCCCCATGGTGTTATCCTTTTCACTGCTCTTGCGGTACTTTCTTTAATCTCTCGGATCAAAGATTGGTCAATAAAAATCATCTCTGCTTTTGCGGGGAGCAAATAAACTGCACCAAGTTCTATGATAATTGCAAATCTTCACTAAAATTCCTAAGAGAAAAAAAATGCTGATATTAACTTTTCATCTGAAAATGATTTTGTTCTTTTTGTTCTAAATTAAATATTCAGAATGATTTTGTTTTGAATCGGTTCTTACTGGTTTATATTTCCTAATACTCATTGCATTCTTTAATTAAGTAATCTTAGGCCTTAAAAAATGATCCTAAATTATATTTACACTTTGTCATACAATATTTCTAATAATTTGGTTTTAGTCTTAATTATACAAAAACCCCTGGGTCCTCAACAAAGGCTAAAAGATTGGACAGTATTTTAAAAAGAAATTTTTGTTAAGACAGTTTTCAACAGCCTCTAGACTACAGTTAAAGCAGGGAAAATAAGAAAATAAAAATGAAGACCCTAATAGAATTTTCTTTTTTTCTTTTTAGGAAATCATGGAGAGGTATTATCTCCCTTCTACTTAAGCTTATAAATGTACCTCATTTTCAGATTCTCTCTGTTTTGCCCTAGGTCTCTCCAACCTGGAGCATCCATATTCCAACCTTGGTGATTCTATGCTCGGCCTCTCATTTTTCCCCAAGATTTCTAATATCCATCAGCTTCCTTATAATCTAAAGAGAAAGAAAATAACTCCTGTTTGGCAGAAACTTCTTAAAGTGGTTCATAATCACTACACCTCCATCTCCTCTGGTCTTCCTGACAAACAAGGAGAACAATTTCCCTCTTTCAGAGTATCAGGAGAAGTCCACGCTATCCTAGTGATCACATTGTGATACAGGAGCAGTGTTGAGATCTTCATCCCAAGATACACAGACTGAAATTCTTGGCATTTACTACATCATGCCTTGTAGACAATGTCTTGGTACCACATTTTTATTATCACACCTAAAGTGCCTTCTTACCTCACCTGCAACTCATTAAAATCCACCCTGCTGCCAACGTGGCTTCTTCCAGTTCCCTTTTCACCCACCATATTTGCTTAGCTCTCAGAATGCAGTGATTCTGGCAGACTGTCACCCAAAACCTCCTGATCAGCGATTCACATGAAAAACAACTCATGTACACAACCAGAACACTACAGTAAGAGAGAAATTTCAACATACTGAGCTGCATGTTTTCTGAGCGGAGTTCCCAGACTTGGACCTTGACTTCAGGGGGACTTAAACCAGGTCTTAAACGTGCTATAAATCATATCCTTGTTTAGCAGCAATTTGCTGCTTTTCTTGTAGAGCGCAATGCTGCTTTTTGGCTCACACAGAAAATAGATCTGGAAATTTTCCTTTTTTGTTCTACATGTTGCCTTTAATGCAGTATGAAGTGATATAAGGCTAAACACCCTGCTCAGAAGTACTGAAGCACAACTATTCTCTCATGCATTTATTGCAAGGTCAAAAGCTGTACTACTAGTGCACTAATCTGAAAAGCAAAACTTGGCTCCCAAATCCTGATTCCTAAATTCCAGATGCCAAGACTGAGGGCACAGCCTGTGTTCACACATTGCACTCCTGTGTTGAGGATCACAGAGAAGCACTTTGCAAATCAGGTTTGGCCCATTAATTCCCAAGGCAAGCTAAAGGCCTTCTGAGGACAGGCAAAGCTTAGGTGAACCCAGATTAACCAAAAACATTAAAAGAGTAGCCTTCATTTTCCTGCATAAACAAATTCCTCATTTAAAATTTGGAGCATGCAAACAACATGCAGATAGGTTTTGCATCCATTTCCTTAACAGTTTTTCCCTTATAAAAGGGAAAGCATTTTGTCACTTGGAAAACAGCTGAAGAAAAAGAAGTTGTTTTCAAGTTCCTGAGAATTAATAGCTGCTATTCAAGAAACAATTTTTTGTTCTAAGATGCAGAAAGGGAGCCTGCTGGAGGTGTCCACAACTGTGTCAGTGATAGTGCACAGAGAAGCTAACAAAAGGCAGCCATGCTGTCTGCTGCAGCACTACAAATGGAGAAAAATACAGTCAGCTGAAGGAAAAAAAAGCAGAGCAAGAAGCTAATTTCACAATTGGTTTCAGAAATATTTAAAAGTACAAAAATAATTTTTGATATTTTCACAAAGAACAAAGCTGACATTAACTTATTTACGCTGTTACTGTATCTCTACTCTATTAAAACATTTCTTTGTTTAGAGGGACTTCATCATGATTCAAAAATAGGACACGTTTTATATTTTTTCCAGATCTCAAAGCATCTGACACACACACGCCACATACATCACAAAGCACAGACAAACACGTCTACGAATATAATGGTACACCATTTAGATTTCCCATACACGATAATAGCAACTCATTTAAAATATCATGGTTTGATTTTGTTTTTTAAATAAGGCACTCAGATACTAAAAATGGAATACTTCATATAGAAAATAGGTCGCTATTCTCTAAAATTGCCTCTAATGTTAGCTGAATATTAATAAAATCCATAAACCATTAGTACATTATAGCTGCTTTGTTCTGAATTACATAGACCTTTTATGTTTATTCCTCAGTGAAAACGCATAAAAAAAATGAAATCCTCTCTAATTGTGCTCTCTGAAGATAGCTGGTAAAATCATTTCTAGCAGCAATAAATCAATTGCAGTATTAAAATGACCTGCCAGGTGCATCTTCTGGGTATCAGACTAATTAAGGGAATGTATTAATTGCAACTATTCATCAACACCACCAATGTTGTTAGGTAACCCTTACAATGAATCTTTTTACCACATTATCCAGCTATGAAAATGCAGTTTGACCAAACATAAGGGATTGAACAACAAAAAAAAATAAATTAAGAGTATGCACAGCTTTCTTCATTATGTCACTAGAAAAGAATTGGGATCAAAGGAAATCAATCAAACATGGGATAATATAATAATATATGCATCTCTAATTTATACATATTTATATTTCTATCTCAGTAGAGAGTTTTACCAGGTTGTTAAGACTGATGCTCTTATTTCGTGTTATTTTTTTAATCCCCAACCTCTACTTCTTGTATCAATGGACCTACATTTTCTGTAGCTACAAGCCCAATGTGACTAAATTTGGAACCCAAGAGCCTTGACTACAAAAGACCGTTTACTTCTGAAAATATGATTTACTGGCATCTTCCCTATTTTTCTGCCAAGACTCCTTTAGTAATCTGATCTATACATTACTATAAATGCAGATGACGTTATTTCAGTATGCAGTTCTGTACGCGTCACAGGTTCCTCTCATTCTCCCTGAGAGTTTTGAAGTTGCTCATCAAAACTTCTGAAAAATGTTGGTACTCTCTTCTACAAGCAGAAATTCTGGGTTGCATAATATATTAATCTACTTTAGACAAAACACTGAAAGTTGCAGGACACTATAAAACTGCCACAAACGTTTCTTTAGTATGCTTTATAGTTCAGATGCTTAGAAGAGGGATGCGATCAGAAGGGGGGTAAAAAAACATACTTCTGCAAGTTCAATTAGTAAAATACTCACAGAATAGAGAAGATTGAGAAAACACCCAATAAACAGAAGGACAAAATCTGGCCCACTGCATCAAAGTTGACTATCTTCTCAGTATCTTGTAAGCACTGCTATCTATTAGACTGGTCCATTTTTACTTAATATACAGACCTCTTAGGTATTTAAGTCACTCTGGTATATAAGAACTGAAAATAGTTAAAAATGACTGTGAGTCTTCCACTGTCATTGCTATGGCTTGCATCACACTGTTTCAGGAGAAGCAGAGATTCAGTAACATCTGTAGATGCATAGCAGGTCACTCAGATTATAAGAAAAAAAAAAGTGGTATTTCTATGGACTGTATATTCATAGATGGGCAATAAGATTATGAAATCAGTCATGCTTGACACAATTAGCTTTTTGGCTACAAACTACTGCATGTACATTTACACTAGAATAAGAACGTCTGGGTTTTGTTGAGAGAAGCAGAGGCTAGGAAAGCCTTCACAGCTTTGAGGTATCTGGCTGCGCATTTGCAAAACTATTCAAACCTTACTTGTGCACAAAACCCAGAGAATTACGCTGTATACCCTGGAGGTCATGGCACTGGGTACTGGCAACCAACGCCACAAAGGAAGTTCCAGAGCATTGGCCTTACAGTGCAGATGCCCAAGCAGCAGCCTCCCAGCTGTCCCCAGTTCACACACCCAGTGCTGGGCAGAGCACTGCAGGCACCTGGCATGCAGCAGCCAGCACACTCAGTGCCCACAGAAACGCACCGCGGGGCCGGGATGCTTCTCTTTATACACAGCTCTGCAAACATGCTGCAGCCCTGCCTTCCTGCACCACTTACCACAGGATTCAGGGCTCCCAAACAGCTACTGGCAGAACTGTCAAACAGAGTGAACCAGGAAGAAAATAGATTCACGTTGGGAAAAGCTTGATTTGTTTTTGCTCTTGACTCAAGGATATATTTCCTACTTCCAAAATCTAATTATTTAATATGATGTAGATTATTTGCACTGGGATATGAACTGCAAAAGCCAGCCACCTATCTCCAGTTTGCATCAAAATATCTGAAGAAATGTTCCCGATCGTCTTTGGTATTCAAAGAGTTAGAAATAGAAGTTCACAAGTAAGATATTGTTCCTGTCTCTTCCTTCACTACCCAGACTACTTTCTGATCTTCCTTTTGTCCTCAATCCTTTCCTTATCCCTTTCACCTCTCTTTCTCACTCTCACTCTGTCCCCTTGATCCATCAGACACAGCCAAGCTATCTGACACCTATGCCTTAAAGTAATTTTGGACAGAAGCAAAATGCCCTAGAATCCTTAGTAATCCTCCTCAGATCCATGTACTGAGCCCTGGTTTGGCTCTTTTATAGCCACAAACAGACTTTCAGCTAGCTAGCCTGGAAACCAAAAGCTGTCTCAGTAACACAGGAAGGACAACAAGGACTGAAAGAAAATGAGCCTGTTAAAGAGGAAAATAATCTCGTTCAGTCTGCACATTAATGTACACAAGAATGAATCAATCAACAAATAAAAGTTAAGGAACTCACTGACTATAGGAGGTAAATGGACAGAGATTACGCTCGTGGATCAGGATCCGTCTTTCTGTCTCCACTGTGAACACTGCATCCTGGCACAAGACAATGGTTTCTGAACATCAGTGATTTTGTGAATTATTGAAACAACAACACCATTCTGTAAGTCTGCAGAAAAATGTCTTTCACCCCTTGTCATTCCCTATTGAGTCAAAGTGTAGTTTTTGACATAGCAGAGTGGGATTTTCTTTGTCCTTTTCCAGTACAACTAAATCAAAAGCCATATGGAATTCAGAGAAGTAAATAAAAAATAAAACACACACAAAAAAAAAAATCAATAGATGGCTGCCAAAACCCTGTGGATATAACTAGTCGCAGTTAAATTACCTTTCATGACTAAGCAAGCATCAAGAAAAACTGAAAAGGCTACATGTGCCGTACTTGGAAGCTAAGGGGCTCTTCCATAGGCTTGGGGCGTGCCCGTGCTCATGCCTCAAATAAAATGGAAGGTTTCAGTGGCAGATCATAGGTCCTATGGCTACATGGCTTTGTGAGGGGGAAATATTCAACAAACGTAGAAGTCCAAGTGTGGGGACGTGGCAGAACCTTCATGCTGCTGTCCAGTAAATCCTTTTGTCTCTCCACTGTCTCATCTTTTCATGAACAAATCCCTCAAGGCAGAACAAAATAGCTGGGTGCACCAAGGAAACAATAATCCTTCATTTTGTTGTTCCTCAAATATTCTATAAATTATGAGTATTGGTACTGAAGAATGTAGAGATTTTCTGAAGGGAGGAGGAAGGAGAAAAAAGAAAGAAGAAAACTAAGAAGAAACTGCTGACTCCCAGCAAGTCCTAACACTGGAACAGTCTTCCTAGAGAGGTGTCTGTCAGTGTTCAAAAGGCATTTGGACAACACCCTCACTAACATGCTTTACCTTTTGGTTAGCCCTTCAGTGGTCAGGTAGATGGACTAGTTATCTTTGAAGATCCCTTGCATTTCAAATGAACAATCTTACTCTTAACTTCACGAGGCACACTCCAAACTTCCAGATTTTGGCTCAGCAGCCATAAACCCACAGCAGGCACAGAGTGCCTCAGAGTATGAGGCTAATGCTCCCTTTGCTATACCTTGTTCCCCAGTAAGCACCGGGCAGGACGGATATCAGAAGTGTTGCACCAGACAGTCTGTAACAAGGAGGAGAAGCTGACCCCAGGTCAAAGCAAACGCAGTCAGATGAAGTAATTCCTGACACGTCGATCTGCTGGCAACACTGGATTACATTTTTGTGAGATAAAAACAAACTCACTCGTTTTCTGTGATTTACGTCATCAGCCATTTCTAAACCTGTTAATTGAATTTCAGTGCAACACAACAAATAAAAAAAATATCATAAGACAGTTACTATTTTTTTCTTCTCCATTGAAGAACCTGAAACATCTCTGTTACAAAGGACAGCGATGCAGACATGGGCAGCCCCTCTCCTTTCCCCAAAGAAGCAATTTTCAACAGTGAGAGGATGTTAAGTCAGGGGATCAAACACACAAGAAGTTTAAAAGCAGGTTTTGGCTGCAGCAGTGATGCAACCTAATGGGGGCAAGAACAACTTAATGCCACACAAATCCATTTTTCTGGTAGGACCATAAGGCTCTGAGGCAGCCTGACAGCTGATTCCACCTTGCTGGGATGTCAGTCCACAATGCTCTTAGAGAAGCATAGCCCAGACTTTAGCAGCTTTACCCATTCTTACTTCCTTGGGATGAGGTGCAATGCATGCCACACAGAAATGAGAACTTTCAACACAGTCTTGTCCTGTGCTCCTAGCATTAAGCTTTTGCAATAGGCTGTTTTTAATTAAAATTCTGCGTCTACATCGAGAAACTCTGTTCTTATTTCAACACCGTCCCACCCCCCCACCCCCCCCCCCAAAAAAAAAAAAGAAAAGAAAAAGAAAAAGAAGATAAAGGAAAGAGAAAAAAGGGTCAAAGACTGCTTAATATAGTCTTGGCAAATTAAAGTTAAATATAAACACTACCACAACATTATCATTACAAAAGTCATGAGATTAGATGAGTTCATGACTTTATAGGGAGCTCAACTGTTACTGTTTCATTGTGGCATTAATAATTGTTTGAGGACATACAGGCAGGTAAGGCAGTGAGAAGCATAATCAGCACTAGATCATTTTCCATTCCTATCTATTAAATACCCCAAAATTCAGTCTAGAAGATTAGAAAGAAAAGTGTATATGAGGTTTTGTTTTGCTTTATTTTGTAACAAGTTGTTTTCAAGCATGATCTTGACCTTGTTTTTTTGTTTTTTGTTTTTTTTTTTTTTTTTTATAGCTGGCTTCAAAACACATTTGCTTAGTCTGCTTTACAATAGTCATTAGCTTTTTTCTCCATCAGTGTAGTAACAAGGCAAAATTTTTAGTCTCAACCACTATAGACAGCTGCCCATACAAGTACCTCATTTAAGTATGCGCCATATAAGTAATGGCACATAAGTACCTCATTTCCAAGGGTCACTGCTATGCAGCAAACCAAAAGTCAGGTGGCCCTGTTTTAGTTCTTTCCTGCCATGTACAAAGACATGAAAATATCAATAGTCTTGTGTGTACACTAACATACACTATTCTCTTTGTTCTCTTAAAAAGGCATTTCACCCTAAACACTTTGTCCATAACAGCAACAAAACCACTACAAAGCAACAACAAAATCCATACTCTGCATTTCATCTGATTGTATTGGTACACCAGCTCCCAACCATTAGCAATAACTGAGTTCATTATATTCTTTCTCTTTTATCTTAACATAAAAAAGTGCCTTTTTTTCCTAAAACACAAGTATTAATCTTAACACAACAAAGCACCTTTTCTTTTTTCCTCTAAAACATATGCATTAATTCTAAAAGCATCTCCTTCTTCCATTTGTTCCAACAGACATTGCTTTCTTTGCTCCTATATTCTTCTCTGATACTGTTGTACAAGGGGTTGTTGCTTTTTATTACTAAATAAATGCATGAAATCTAACAAAATTTTAATTAACAAATGAGATTGACAACTACATAGCATTTGTTACAGGTACAGACAACTATCAGTCCACAAAATAATCTGTTGCTAATATCAAGACATTATTTTGTGCCATTAAGTATGAGAAGATATCAAAATAAGCATTTTCTTTAAGCATATTTAAGATGGCTAGACCTTATTTAGCTAAACAGCCATCTGTCTTCCACAGCATGAGTAGCTTTGAAAAAACCATTGTTTAGGACTTCAGCCACCCTGCCCAGTGCACAAGTCAGGATGAATTTTGCTGAATCAGGGTCTCAGATCTAAATGATACCAATTTTCCTTTTCACACTTCAGATTTTCTCTCTTTAAGAAGGAGGAAAAAAAAAAACACTTCAGTTTGTTTACCTGTTCACAATCTCTGAACTAGTAACAGAATTCCTGCCAGTTAATACAACAAGGATTAAAATCAAGCTTTATCAGAAATTTCCACTGGAGCTGCTTTGTTTAAGAGTCTTTATCAGTTCACTGTCTAACAGATAAAATGGAAACATACAATTTTCATGACAAAGAATGCCACCTATTTCTTATATAGAGCCGTGTTTATATTTATATTTATTTATTTTATATTGCCTCTGAAGTAAATTATTACTCTCTCAGTTCTGTTCAGTTAATATTACTGTGACATTAGAAAGGTAGCTTACATGTATATGTGCTGATGCGTCACTGGCAATTCTGGTAGCTCTTCCTGTAAGGTATACCTACTCTTTTACACACGCACCATACTCCAACTACAACTAAACATAAATACATTTGTATTCTCATCTTTTGTTCTTTCCATCCTCATTTTACTCAGTAGCCCAAACAATTGAGAATTGCACATTTCATCTGTGGCCAGTGCCTCAATAATTATGATGGAGCTGTAAGGGAAATGATACACTCTGCGGATGATTAAATCAGCCTAAACATTCTCCTGTCATGATTCATTGTGGCATGAATGAAGACACCATATTCTTAGCCTTATATCTGTCCTGCTAATTTTCCTTAGCTTCATTATTTTTTTTTTGTCTGGTATCTTTGACCCTTCTTTTGCTTCCCCCCATCATCTGTCTCTCTCTTTTTTCTTATAATTAGGTCACTTTTTTTTTTTCCTGTTCTTCTTGCTCCAGGTACACTTCTGTCCCTGCTCTCACCTCTTTTCCACATTATCTCTTTCTAAGTACAATACCAATGCCACATTTTTTTTTTTCCCTTTCTGATTTGTGAAAGTCTTTCTTTCCTCTGTCCCTGCCCAGGCTTCCTACCCCCTGCCTAAGCTTTTCCTTTCTCCTCTATTATGAGGTATGGTCTCTTATATTTCTAGCTCTAAAGTTCACTGAGCTTTTGGGAAGAGAAAACTACAGCGGTGGTGAAACAACATAGGTTTGTCCAAAACTACTGCTAGCTATCCAGTTCAGTTATCAGCTTTGTTCTCAAGTAATAGTATAATCTCCCTAATTACAGGAAGTGTAAAAACAAAACAAAATAAAACAAAACTGCCAAGACAAATCTCTTGGGGAAAATACACTATAGAAATTCTTTTCCCAGGAGTTTTACAGACAGCCTATGCTGCGTGGATGCTTTTTAGAGGATTATAACACAGAAAAGCTCAACAAAAATTGCCAGACTTATGTGGCAAGACTGAAGCATCTCTACTGGCAACAAAACTGCACTAACAAAATCAAGATGAAAAACTAGCTAAGTTCTTTTTTTTTTTTTTTTTTAATGGTTATAACTCTCATATCTAACAAACAGTGGACCCTCTACACCTGGTCAGTTCCACATTTGTCCTGTCTAATGTTTCAAATCAAGGAGAGTTTTGTTCAGTTATTTTTTTTGCAGCACTACCTAAAAGGTAGGAAGACTGAGGAAAGCAATGATCATTTGGCAGTCATTTACAGAGAGGAGCTTTAAGATAAAGGCACACCTGGGAAGAAGTGCCATAATGGTACATTCACTCTCATACTTCATCTCTCTTGAAGTATACTGCATTAAAGCTATTTAATATAACATTATCAATACTTAAATTCTTATATTCTTCTGTAAACATCAACTCTACACCCGTGCAACACCCCTTTCAAAATGCCCTCTTTTTGAAGACAGCTCCTGAAAATAACCAGAGGCATTTCAATAAATCTCTCCCAGATTAGGTCTTACATTTTAATTTTCTTGTAAGAATCTCTTCATAAATGAGAATGCTACATCTTCTCCTATATTTAGAATTTTCTCCCCAAACTGTTCTGTCCAGTATTAACACTCACTGCCACAATATCAAGTACTGCTTTATATCATGGAATAAAAAAAAAAAAAAAAAAAAGGTAGGGAGTTTATTCTGGAAAATTAAATAACTATAAATTACTATTGGATTCATGGATTGTTTTAAAATGTTGACTTTAACTAAACTTTTTGTTTTTAGTCAAAAATAAGCTAGAAATCTGTAAAGTTGAACAGAGTTTTGTTGGATTAATAGCTTCACAATGTAGTATCTTTTCCTTCTTTTCTCTTCTAAAAACATATTACTGGGCAATGTTTCCGAGACTAGGTAGAAGCGGCTGATTCTCAGGACTATTAAAAATCTTAGTGATCACAAGTAACAATTGGAAATGAGGTCATTAGTTAGAAAAGTACAAAAGCTTTGTTTGGGTTTCTAATTTTAGGCATCCAATATGAGAAATCCTGTGTTACAGAACTTCAGGGAAAGTTTACATGGTACACATACCTGTTCAGAAATATATTAAAGGCTGTTCAGAAATTGTTACAGTCAGTTTGTGTTCAGCTCTATTTTTTACAGTCTTCCACTGCTCACATTCAGAGAGATACACTTGAATGTAATTCAGAAGAGCTAAACCCAGAGATGTAATGAAGTACGAAGAATCCAGACTATGCTAAAAAACATATATATGTGTTTCTTCATTAGCCAATTCCTGCCTAAGATATTAATTCTGGAAGGACTTTCTACAAACTGAGAAGAAAATGAAAGCAAATACACCGCTCCTTTGCCTCCTTCTGAATGCTATGCACTGGACAAAATTTTGTATTCACCCATAAATTAGTAGCAGAATTTGCAATCTTACACTACAGTAGTCTTGTTGAGGCAGTTTTGCCATCCCACTTTGGAAAAACTGATAGCATAAGCTCTAAAAAAAAAAATTATATTCCGTTCACTGCCCCTGTGTATTTTACAGAGTCACTTGAAGATAAATAGTGCTGCGATAAGACGAAAAAAAGCATTAGCACTAGCATTTCAGCAAAACTATTTTATCCTGAAAAGTTCTGCAGAAATTACACTATGCAAGTGATATTTAATTGTAACATAAAAATTAAACACCATTTACTTGATATAAAATTGGGATAGTATGTAAATTAAGTAAGTTTCAATTCATGTCTTCTTACTCACATCTGTTGGCAGTTTAAATAGTTTTAGTGTCATTAATTGTTATAAAAGTGCAAGATTTGCTGTATGCTTGCCACTTAGGACCAAAGGCACAAAAGTCTAATTGAACTAAGTAATTAGTAATTTGTCATTTCCTATTGTCAGCAATTACTTTCCATTAGAAATCCTCACTGAAAATTCTAATTTGAAGTGAGGTTTGCATTTTATTGCTGTCCATCCAAATTAGTTTAAAATTGACAGCTACATTTTCATTTAAAAATTTAAAGATATTAAATATGCTTGAAGACACTGAGGCATATTTTACCCCATGAGTAGTTGTGATAATTTATCTGGACTCAGAAGAATGAGAAGTACAATCCAAAACACTTTCTTTTCTTTAATTACAAAGTATGCACCAGCATAACATAGCGGGCCACGTCATACTCTTGCTCATGCAAGTAGTCCCCTTAATTGACAATTTAAATGGGTAACAGAAACAGAGTATGACAAGAAATATATAGATATTAGTGAGATTTCTATGCAGAGAAACAGAAATACATATTGAAAAGAGAGGTGCAACTAAAAGGGAAGTGGGTACTTTCAAAGCTTGTCCTAGAGGCTTTTCCTTCTGGTTTTGCCACCAGAATAGGTTTTCTTTTGTTATTTTTCAGACTTGTTAAAGCAGTCAGAACTGACCAGCTGCAAATGCTCCACGTGCATCGCAAGGCAGCACGTGGGAGGGCAGGAGTGCTGCAGGTTTGTCAGAAATGCACGGGGATGATTAGCCATAAGGAGGCAGCGATTTACAGCTAAGATGTGTCAAACTGATAGTTATCATTTCAGGGCTCACAATACAGAACAGCCAAGAAAGCAGCAACTTGGTCCACGGTGATACACTTCTGCTCCCCACTATGATCCAATTCTGAAAGCAGGGGAGAGCTGGATGTCCCAAGTGCCAAGAAGTCCATTTTACTCAGTCAGCAGCAAGGACAGAACAGAAACAGTATAAATCCACCACAGTCCAAGAGCTCTTTTGAAAGCAAGTTAAAAACATTATCTGAAAGCAACATGTGGGTTTTTTGTTTTAACTTTTAAAAATGCTCAAAGCCTGAAATAAGGCTGTGCTTAGTGTTTACTTTGCAACCATATAACTAACAGTTTAACAGAAGTCCCTATCAAATGTGTTCAAAAGGTACTAGCAGGATATCAACTGCTATCCACTTGCAAGCAACACTCATAGAAACATAGAAGATGGAAGGTATGTGATAAAGTTTTTCAGCGTAATAAAAGGAGGAGGAAAATCTGATGTATAAAGACTTGGCCAAGTGTACAATGATATTTCAACAGATTCCTAATTCTGTGGATTAAAACATTAAGGTCAGAAGACAGAATTGCAGTTATGCATCTAGTAATAGAACTGTTATAGGTAGTATCACGCACATTCACTCTTCAGCTGCAGCTCTACAGTATACTGGTGTCTTTTTTCTTTATCTACGTGATACGATAATTAACCTTTAAATCTAGCAATAGTGATGACTTTCTCTTAAATAGTTATTATACATTCATATTTCCTGAAAGCACACATCTTTCACTGAAACTCTCTCTGATATCTAGTTAATCCATATCACAGAAATCACTAGCATCCCATATTAAGGGGATATTAATTAATGCTACTTTAGAACTTAATTCCTACAAAGAAGCATACTACATCCACATGCTTACAGAAAGCTCATCACCATTAAGACTATGAAAAAGAAAAACAAGGAATCCTACTGATTCTCCACTAAGAAATAGCAGATGTTTACCACATTACTTTCATTCCTGGAGTACCAGGGAACTCCCAGACAGAGGATACCATAGGCCTCTTTCCTTAAAATGATTTAAGCACCACTTTTTCAGTTGCAATAGATTTATTCCTTTTTTAGGGAAAAAAATAGAAATAATAGAAGGAAAAGGAGGAAAATAGCAACAGGACTTTCAGCACAAGTCTACAAGAGTGGCAACAGCCTCACCTGCAGCCCCTGTCCCACCACTCTCCACAGAACCAGTTCTACTTTGCAGTGTACTAGTAGGAGATTACAGTCATTGGATGTTTTATATGTATTAAAGGAAAATCTGATCTCTAAGTGTGTAAACTGCTTCCAAATTATGTGCTTCCTAACTCCATGCAGCATTCAGAGGTAAGGTTTGGACGTATCTTTCAGAATAATAAGGATAGTAGATGCATTAGAAACAATTATTCTGCCATTTCTGCAGCTATGTTTAATTGCCAATAAGGCACTGAACAAAACAGAGAATTAAATTAAAAGTTCAATAAACACTGATCAATATTCTTGTAAATACCAAGTCTATAAAATGATCTTCTCTTTAAATGTAGTTATACTACAGGTACTGCGTAGACCAGCTGCATTTGAATTTCATGCACTGCTTGAAAACCTAGTTAAATTTATTCCCGGCAAAATTCTTTTGAAACTAGGGACATTGATTGTTGTTTAAATTATATATATATATATATATATATATATATATATACACATATATATACATATATACACATAAACCTGCTTTTATTCTCAAACTGATGCTGTCTTCTGATTTTGCATTAGCTCATGATCAGCTGAATAAAGAAGTCATCTTCTGTCTAACATGTAAATAAATCATCAGCTTCAGTTACTTTACCACTAGCTGTTTGTCATTCAGGAAAATAATGGTTAATCAATGACTAATCAATGAAGATGTGTAACGTATTAGTTTGCAGTCCTTCATCATCCTATTTTCCTCAATTGCCTGGGGGTTTGTGTTCAGTACTTACAGAATCGATTACAATTGTGAGTGATCATTCAGCTCATGTTGAGAGCTGTCAGCTGTGCTTTCTGCTAGGAGTTTTTACCCTCCTGTTTAATACAAGATGCTAATATTTAGCTGCATCTGACAAGCTAGATACCGTAGTAGAAAATTTTATAAGAAGTGCTTAAGTAACTAATTGCAACACTACATGTCACTTGATGAAACTAAACTTTTCCTGACTTCACAATAATCATAAGCATTACTGGCTTGCTGTGGAAAATTAAAGGAAAATAGCTGTCTGCTTGAGTCTGATCATGCCTGCAGGGAAGGTCTAAGAAAGGCAACTGACAATGATGCCTTTGTGCATAACTGCAGGGGGAAAACAGATAATTCTTCAATTTTCATATAAACTGACATTCTTCACCATATGACATTCATGTGTGCGCTCAATTTCCTACCAGAGCCACAAAAAAGTTGGACCCGCAGATTTTCGACACAAAACAACATAAACAAGTAACAAAGGTTTTTATAATGAAAGTTACGTTTTGCTGCTTGACAAGATCGTTTCCTTTGAAGCAGATTTAAGCTTGTCACCAACATAAGGAGAAAAGATTGGCTGTTGTTCTCACACACACGCCAAGTATATTACCACCGATGTATAGGCTTATTCAATTTAATTATTGTTTTCATGTTTCTCTTAGAAAATGCATGTCAGTGGTAGTCATAGGGTGTGATGGTGGAAACTAATAACTGTTAATGTATTTCATTAAATATTTAGAACGGAGCAGTATTGATTAAAACGGCAATGCATAAGTGCCCATTTCTGTAGTTTTAGCTCCAACAGCTCCCTCTTGTGATTGAAGGGGCAAAGCTCCCCTCCCGAACACAGCTAATTCGTATGTCACGCTAAACTTGAGAACATTCTACACAGCCTACATAAAAAAAAAAAATAAAAATAAAAAAAGAGAGAAGTTTTACCAGAAAATCATGCTAATATATCTAGCTCAATAATGAAGGTTAATATTGGAATTATTCTCCAAAAGTAATTGCTGAACACTCATTTGAATGTTAATACTGGTAGAAAGTGACATTTCTCCATCAGTTTAGGGAGTTTAACTCCCTTACATATTACCTGAATATTTTAGAGTTCTGATTTGTTGCCTTATTTTGAGCTGACGTGATAAACAGGAAAAATAGCAACAGATTACAGGAAAGAAACATTTTAATGCCATTGAGACTAAAAGCCACACAAATGCTCACAGCACTGAAAATAATCTGTCTGCTTTTTACAAAAACAGCTGAAACCTTCCCTAACTCAAAACAATAAGCGTCCCATTAAAAACAGCTACAAAGCAATATTATTTACTTTTTATAGAGAAGAACATTCCCAGTTTAAATCCTTTTTTCTTTTGATCCATCATCTACACTGGAAACTATATGACCTTTTGCAATGCATAGTTACTGAGAACTTCTCGTTTGCAGAAAGACTGACATAAACCACTTAGTTGTAAAGTGATCAGAGTAACTACTGGCATACATAGTATTACCACACAGAACAAAACGAAAACTGATTAGCAATTAGTTATGAGACAAGTACTAAACAAAAACTTAAGGCCTACAAATGGCAATGATCTCCCTACAGTCAAGCAAATATCATAAAGAAGCAAAACTTCACATAGCTATGTAGTCATGTTACCCACCACAATGAGCATCATTTTATTTAGCCTCCATTTTGGAAGAGACCAGTGTTTTAATCTGCTTAGGACTGCTTGGCGAAGCTGCCTCCAAGGATCCAAATTAAATTCCTACTCAGAGTTTGGTTATTTCTCCCCATAAAGATTTCTATTCACAGAAATATTTAGCCAATGGCAAATTCATCTTTAAAGCATCACGAACATCAACCCCAGCTCCCAGCCCTTCAAAATGACAACACAAATAATTCCTCTGAAATCACAAAGTAAAGAAAACAACACTTTAAATCACACTTGGCATTTTTAGTGGTAACTCCTATTATTTCTCATTTCTCAAATTCATGCCAAACGCTCAAAGCACACAAACAGGCAAAACAGATCCATTCTTACTTAACATTTGGTGTTCACAGAGCATGCATGTACTGCTGGACCAGCTAAGACAAGAACAAAAATATGTGTCTGTTTACATTAAGTTCAAACTCTGAATTTCCTTACTTTGCCACCTGACACTCTTTTTGGTCTTGAAGTTTCCAACAATACCGATGTTATTAACAATAACATAGCGCCTCTGACAAAAATCTTCTCATTTATATCTTTATAAGCCAAAATATATTCTCACATGTCACGAAGGTGCATTTTCTAGCCTACTTTCCTTGGGTGAAATTGCTAAGCTTTCTGTTTTTAAAAAAATATAAATTCACATCAAGATGTCTAAGCAATAATACTACATGAGAAAGACTAAAGTGCTAATTTCATCAATGCAACTGATAAGCCTTATATACTATGATATGATCCGTGATGCAGAGAACACTTTTTTCTTTTTTCTTTTCTTTTCTTTTTTTTTTTTAAGATATAATCATCAAAACAATGACAAATGAAAGACTCAGAAAAGGTTATGACTTGACAAAGTAACATTTTTAAAACTTGGACACCAATCAAATTGATGTAAGTATCAGTGATGCAACACTTTCTGACACTAAAGTCTTTACCACTGTCTAAAATATATAGAATAGCCTATTGTGATTGCTAAATGTCAACTTTTGTTCATAAGCTCTTTCATAAAAGTGAAACGGGGAAAAATGATTTAAAGCAGTTCAATTTGTCTATTTACCTTAATCTTTAACTATTCCCATATGTCTTAGCTACATGATATATGACTCGCCATAAACCAATTTTTCAAAGATATACAAGACAGAAAAAAAGTCAGGCTCCTAACCTTTTATGCACTGAACTTCCATAGACAGCTGGCAAAACAAAACACTTCTAAGCTTCAGAAAATGCTGAAAGGTTATTCTGCTCCTTTGCTTTTAGGAAACATTTGCATCTGCTAAACAGGATACAGTTGAAATGTTTCATTATAGCAAAAAAAAAATTCAAAGGATAAAGGTCTTTGATAATATTTGAATCAAACCAATAAATTCATGTTAGCTATTGAAATAAAACAATTGGACTTTCCCATAGCAAACAAAAACAGAAGTTGTACACTCTTTTTCAGAAAACCAGGCTGCAACACCATACAAATCTTGCTGTAAAAACAATCGCACATGCTGTAATCTCACTTTATTGTCATATGTATGACTCCAGGCACTTAGCCTACTGACCGTTTTGATAAGCATTTAGTTGTTACTCTCACTTCAAAAATGCATCAATCCGAAGTGCAGGGCAATGCAATAAACAATGTTGCTTTAGTTTAGCAAGATCTTCACTGGCAATTTAGAAAACAAGAATCATGCCACAGAAGAAAGATGTCTGACTTACCCAGAGCATCCGGCAGGTTGGGGCAAAGCAGAGACATTAATCAGCAAAAATTTTCATTTTGCCCAAAAAGTCGCAGCATTGGATGTACTTGGGCACTGGGAGTAAGTTATCAGGCAGGATTATTCAGAGCTGTCTACCCTAAAAACAAACAAACAAACAAAAAAATTAAAGAAAAAAACACAGAATAAAAATATGCAGAGATGGAAACAATATTAGTTTTCTGTTACCAACTAGACAACATTTCAAATTCTGTGTGCTCTGGTAAACTGGTGAAGAAGTATAACATAATTTCAATTCATCTTTTAAAGCTGTATTCAGACATTTATTTAAATATTTTGAATTGAAGCAAGCTTCTACATTATTAATGGACAGAATTGTGAAGTTGATATTTTAAGACACCTTTTCATATCAAAAGAAGCTAAAGCTTCTCAGCAAGTCTAGCAATGTATGTATTGCCTGTAATTTGGCATCACTATGCATTTCAAAAAACATTTGGTGTCAGAGACAGACGAGGTAGAGATATCTGACAATGTGGAGGGAGGAATAAATGTTCTAAGAGTGTATTTTCAGAAACATGTCATAATATCTGCTTGTGGTAAAAAACAATAGGAAGGTGCTTGCATAGAAAGAAAGGAAAAAATCCTTAAATTTATTATTTGTAAAAAAGGAAAAATACTTTTAATCCAGAATACATGTTTTATATATATATATATATATATTGAACCACAGAATTAAAATGGCTGTTTTTTAAACTTCAAGTAAGCTTGAGAAACTGACTGCAGATCATGTATACAATGTAGGGTCAATGCTGTATTGAATTTCTAGACCATTTTCAGACTACCTTCTGGCAATGGAAGCATTTTGACCACTGACACTCCCTATGGGTATATCTGACTATCCTGGTACAATGCACCATTCCCCATTATTGAATCTACAACAAACTGCTGTAGGTTATTCATTGATTGAGTGTTTAAGTGTATTCTTTGGGAGCAAATGGAGAATGAAATCTGTAAACAATCACACACACAAAATCAGCAAAATTCTTTGCTCTGAGATGGTTTTCAGTTTCAACACTTAATTATCTGTATGCTTAGATAATAATTCTGTCAGTTTAAATAAAGATGCACAGGAATTTTTATTTTGCTTTTAAAAGATGCACCAAGCTACGGCATGGAGCTGCACGTTTTATCTTAAGGAAAAATTAAGCCATCATTGGCCAATATGACTACATAGGGACATAAGGTTTAAGCACATCTGCCATACTTTATGCTAACATCTTTATCTAGATCAATTGCAATATGCACTATCACTGTTAAATAACCAATATAGATGCAGACTGCAGCTCTATAATATTCCTAATGGAGGTTAGAACAGATATTAAGAGCTACATTTTCATAAGCTTAAGCAGTAATTGCATGTGCTTGTATGTCTCTGCATATATTCAATCAAGCTGTATTTTGATATCACTGGAAAATGTTCCTTTTTCCATTTTAACCAGTGCAAAAATAAAAAAAAAAATCTTTCCTTCTCATTTATATAGCTTTGAGCTCATTTGTACTGCTTGTCTGTCACTATGTATTTATAGCTATTGCCTGAGATAGTGGTTCACATAAGCAAACTAAAAAACAAAAACAGTTGTAGCTTACTTTATCATAATTCCACCTTAGATCTAACAATAAATAAACACGTAAACATAAGAGGGCATTCTCAGAATATATACAATTGATATCATTTTAGCTGATATGATTTCAGCTTGAGAAGCTGTTTCTGTGTATATCACTACAATGCAAAATCATAATAAAAGGCTTACATTTCTTAGAAGTTTTTAAGGTTATGTTTACCACAAATGTACAATACAGGTCCCCCCCATACTCACTACAAATGCAATTACAATATTATCACCTTCAATATCAAAACAGCACCTGAATGCCAGGGACGTAGGAGTACTCAGCGTGTGAAGTCCTTTCTAGACATGTAGCATAGAACTGGCTGTGCTCCAAAGAGCTCAAAGCTGAGTTGTTTGGAGCAAAACACAAGAACAACTCAATGTTGAAAATAACTTTTTGCTCTATGAACTTAAGTTCAGACTACCTCACAGTTCTGTTACACTAAGGTATTGAAGAAGGACAACCTGCATTCTTTGGGCAGAAAGACAGCAGCATAACTTGAGCATAGATCACATTAGAAAGCTGATTAGTGGTTGATTTGTCTATAAATCAACTGGGTAAAACAATATTAGGGTGTGCATGACATCAAGGCCAAGGCATTTTAGCTGCCTATGCAATGCAGGACAACGCTTCATATGCTTGCTGACATCCAGATGTACACGGCCACATTCTGATTGGATCGAGGTCTTCAGCAGGGTTCTCTTGGAGAGGTCCCCTTAGACAAAAACTTATGTTCGCAACCCGTCCAGAAAGACCTGAGTTTAGATGACCAGGGAGGAAGACTGCAAGTCGCTTCGCACAGAACATCTGTACTGCAGCACAGACTCTCCCAATGGGGGCTGCTGAGAGGGATGCTCAAGTGTGTTATTAACTTGTGGGAAGGGATTGAGTTCCTCCGCTGTCTGAGGAGGTTCAAATCCATACCATTGACTTCCCCAGAGAGTAGTTCAGCCATCTGCCAGAAACCCCAGCCTACACTTTCCCTTCCACTAAAGTCAAACCATGTAGAAAAGAAAAAAAGCTCTATAAGCTACTGTGGAACTGGATACATCATCTAAATGTTTACCCTAATTCCATAAACGCCCAAAACTGCGTGCAGGAATGGGATTGATTTGAATCATATATTTTTATGGCAATCCTGAGTATTTTATCAGGACTTCAGCTGTCACTTCAGAAAAGCACAGGTTTCCCCAGATAAAACTTCTGGCTACAGAAATATGTAAAGATACCATGAACACTTCAGACTGACAGCAAGAAGTACCTACTTTTTAACACAGCCTACACCTAAACCAGTAGCCAGAAACAGATCATAATGGCTTTCTTGAGAAGCAGTGACTAGTACAGCCAAGGCATAATGCTAATATGGTTACTGATTATTTTTTATTTTTATTTTTTGTCTCTAGTTCAGGTATTTCTTCACAACATTCTCTGCTCTATGGAGCCTTGCTCACCTGTTCAGGTTCTAAATAAGCCCAAAAGCATCTTTTTCTCTATCACTTAACAACTCTGTATTCACATGTCCCTTTGGGATTGTGTTTTTGTGAACTAGATTCCCATGCAGCTGGTATAAAAGAGTTAATTGAGATGATGCCTAACTAGCCACTGGATCAGAAATCACAGCAGGGATTTTCTGTTCCTAGTTGAGTGGCCCTGTCAGGACTCCTGCTTGTTGCCTCCAGGCCAACACATCTTTTCTTGCAACAGAGGAAGAAGAGGAGAACATAGATACACCACAGGATAGCGAGACCTCTCCCTGGGAAGGGAGTACAGATCTGAACCTAATACAAATTTGGGTCTCCACCAATCTGACAGATGCTCCTTCTGCTGAACTCTCCATACCAGTCAACAAAAATTCCTTTCAGGAAAGCGATACCCTCTCTTTTAGTGTTGTTTTAGTTTTTTTTGTTCACTTTTGTAAAGAAACAGCCCTCAGGATCAAATACCAAGAGATAACTTAGGATTATAAATATCACATGGAGGTTGAGGCTCTGAAAAATTAATGCAGTGTTTCATACATTGCTTATAATCATGATCTCCTATTGGCTATGTTCTACGTATTCCTAATAGTGTATTTGCATAAAACAGACCAGTAAATCTGATGGTTACTGTTATCAGTACAATTCTGTCAATCAGAGAAGCCTAAGTAAAGGTTGCATCTTGCAAATGTTCAACAAGGCCAAAAACAAGGTGCTGCAGATGGGCTGGGGCAATCCCAGGTATTTATACAGACTGGGGGAAGAACTCCTCGAGAGCAGCCCTGCAAAGGACTTGGGGGTCCTGCTGGATGAGAAGCTGGACATGAGCCAGCAGTGTGCACTTGCAGCCTAGAAGGCCAACTATATCCTGGACTGCACTAAAAAAGGGGTGACCAGCAGGCAGAGGGAGATGATTGTCCCCCTCTACTCAGCTCTTGTCAGGCCCCATCTGGAGTACTGCATCCAGGCATGGGGCTCCCAGCACAAAAAAGATGCAGAGACCTTGGAACAAGTCCAGAGGAGGGCCACTAAGATGAATAGAGGGCTGGAGCCAATCTTTACAATGAGGAAAGGTTGAGGGAACCGGGCTTGTTTAGCTTGGAGATGAGAAGGCTCTGGGGAGACCTCATTGTGGCCTCCCAGTACTTGAAGGGAGCATATAAACAGGAGGGAGGATGAATATTTACATGGGTTGATAGTGATAGGATAAGGGGCAATGGTTTTAAACTAACAAAGGGGAGGCCTAGCTTAGATATTAGGAGGAAGTTTTTCTCTCAGAAGTTGGTGACACTATAGCACTTATACTACACTTTCCTTGTAAGCTCATCCTGTAAGGTTGGTCAAAGCTAGTAAGAGCAATATTTAAACCATCACCACCATACCACATTCCAGTTTCCTTGTATTCTAGCTGACAGGTGAAGAAGAAAAGCAAAATTCTTCCTCTGCAGATTGAGTAAGTACAATAAAACAAACTGTGTCTTCATAAAGAGCTTTTCCTTTGGGACAGCTTTCTCTGCACGTACATATCTTTATATTAACACTGAAAAAGTAGGGCATAGAGTACCTTTCTACACACAAATCTACTACACTGAATTTCGCATCCTAAGAAAGACCTCACAACTGCACTTTGTCATCTTGTCACTAATCCCATTTAAATGAATCCAGAACTTGTGCTGTAAACTATGAAAAGTGGAGCTTTGTCATTTTGCAGAGATGTTTCGCTCTCCAAGTCAAATCTATTGATTTGCTGGAAGAAATCAGTTCTGCAGCAATATTCACGTTGAAGTTCATTTGTTTTAAACACAAGAATCATCTTACGTGTGATTACACAAAAAAGAATGCTGAATTTGTTTAGTTGAACACGCTGCAATTACTAGATTTTTGGGGGGTAAAAGATATTCTCTTCATAAACTAAGACTCTTTGCTATGTTACAAACGTGTTGGTCTTGCAGTTTGGCAGATTCAAAAGGCCCAAAATATAAGCAATACAAACATATCTTACGTATATATTCAATATATATATATTCAAAAATTACTTACTTTACCTTTTGTACTATATAGTAGTATAGTATATATATATAGTACAAAAGGAGTAAGTAATTTTTGAATATATATATTGAATATATACGTAAGATATGTTTGTATTGCTTATATTTTATATTTGTATTGCTTACATGCTTATATATATATTATATATATATAGTACAAAAGGAGTAAGTAATTTTTGAAGCCAAAGTGCAAAAACCAAACACAATAATGTGACTTCTATAGATGCTACATTTTGCTTGCATAGAGTATAAGTTAGGTGAGTGTATTTATTTTTTTTTTTTACATTTCAGCTCGAAAGAATAACTGTTGATCTAGAACAGCTGTAAAAAATTAGTTATAGACACATCAGTTTAGAAAAGGCTTAATACAGAAGGACAGTGAAAGGGTGGCATGTTTAACATTAGCATAACAGAGTGACACTTACTGCAAATTTAATTACCTAATATGCATATTTCAGAGTTGTCTGAAAATATTCACTGATGACTTATTGAAAAATTAGCAGCTCCGATTGCCATGGATCCTAGAGGCTGGCAGAGGCAAAGCCTGCTGCGGTTTGAATGCAAAAAGAAGCCAGAGGGGACACTTAGAATAAGTCAAGTATTACCAATGTGTCAGGTACAGACAGTGGGTAAATCATAGAAAGACTTAAGTTGGAAGGGACCATAAAGATCACCTAGCTCCAACTCCCCTGCCAGGGGCAAGGTTACCACCCACTAGGTCAGGATGCCCAGGGCCTCATCGAACTGGCCTTGAACATCTCCAGGAAGAATGGGGCATCCACAGCGTCTCTGTGCAACTTGTTCACTGCCTCACCACTCTGAGCAATTCTGCCTAATAACTAACCTAAATCTCCCACCTTTTATTATTTTTTTTTTCCTTACCTACCTCTATCAGACTATGTAAAAAGTCAGTCTCCCTCCTGCTTGTAAGTTCCCCTCAAGTACTAGAAGACTATAATGAGATCTCTCTGAAGTCTTTTGCCCCTCCAAGCAAAACAAGCCCGGCTCCCACAATCTCTCCTCATAGGAAAAGCACTCCAGCACTCTGATCATTCATGGCCACCTCTGGACCTGCTCCAACTGCGCCACATCCAGATGGGGCCCATATTTCCCTTAATCTTTATTTTTCCCTTTCTTGTAAATAGTAGTGATGTTTCCCTTTTTGCAGTCACCAGGTACTTTATCTGACAGCCATGACTTTTCCAATATGATGGAGAGTAGATTGCTCAGTCAGCAATGAATAGCATGATAGTCAGCAATGAATAGCACTGTGTTGTCAAAGAGGTACCTGCCACACAGGCAACACCAGCCACCCAAGCAGCTTGGGCAAGGACAAAGAGTAACAAATCTCAGTGAGAGATATTTTAGACTAACTCCAAAAGACTGAGTACTTCCGCATCAATGTCAGCTAAAAAATCACTGAAAGTTAAACATAAATATGAAATCACGTACCTGCTACCTAGCAACAAAAGTCAGATTTAATTATGTTTAGCTGCTTGGTTAAAATATTACTTCCTGACATCAGATAATGCAATTCAGAGATTGAGAAGTCTAAATAGCAAAGCTATTATTCTTTTTAAGTAGTTGCGAAGATCTCACAAGAATTGTTTAAATGAAAAAGTAATCACTGTTACAGTAATTTATTCTTTACTTGTGCTTTCCATTACCTAGACTCCAAATGCCTACAGTCATGCATCGGGGTTGACTCACTCTCTGTTGTGAGTAGGACATGTATTTATCTGTATTAGGATTAGAGAAGTGAACAGGGATTGCATGATAGTCCTACCTTGCCTTAATTCTCCCAATTGAAGCACAGATTAATAAAGTCATCTCTTCTCTAACACAGAGACTAGATATGGAAAAGTGCCATCTAAGAGCTTTCCATAAATTCAGGAAACTAAACTGGGGCATTTACCACACAACTGTTCTCCCACAAAAGAAATCCCAGAACAGAAGAATAATGGTAAATTTACACAGCAGATTCAAAAAAAAAAAATGATTTCTTAGGTTTCTGAGCCAGACACCATCACCAAGAAGAAAAAAATTCCTTATGAGTGATCTGATGCACAACAGGACTTGCAACCTGCTCCCTGGCAGCTGCTCATCCATTCTCCACTCAGCAAGTCTCAAAGCATAAAGAAATGCTGTCCAGAGCACTTGCCATTAAAATTAAACTGCTTTTAGCAAAAGAATGAACATCAAGTGCATAGATTGCTCTTGAAAGTATACAGAGTTTCTGAACAAAGATTGTTTTTCTTCATTCAGAAACAACTGCAAAGGGAGCATTTGTTTGAAACTGATCTCCCCAGTGCAAGTTTTAATGTGTTGTTAAACTCAGCCATTTAAGCCAGAACCAGCGAAATAAAACCCTGATGACTCTTAAAGAATTTAAGATTAATGCAGGAGGAAATTACCTTGCCTAGTCATGCCTACTTTTATTAGTACCCTGCAGTTGTGTTTCATTTTGGATGTGGCAAAAGTATGATTTGAAAGTCAAGAAGGCAACCCCTTGCATTTTATATTTAATTATTGAACAGAGTGCTATGCTAAAGTTGCATTTCCAGAGATTGTGGTGGTGTGTTGTGCAAGTTTTACTGCAACAAAACCGCAGCCATAGAAATGAGAAGTTAAATCTGTCCAAGACTTTGTGGAAAACTGGCAGGTACATCCAATAATCACAGTACCAACACTGCAGAACTCAAAAAGGTTTTAGTGTTTCTGTTGTTCCCATTCTGTTTAAATTGAATTATTTATTTATTAATATGGTGAAATAGATGCAGTCTTCAAACATTTCAGTAGGTCTCAATGATTCTATGTATGAGGTAAAAACTCTAGGATTATTCCTTGTGTATTACTTTCAATTGTCAGTGTAGTTTGTGGTTTTAAGGAAAAAACTAGTTTCAGTTCATGGTGTAGCTGGTTTTATTTATAAGGCTACAGCGTACAGGGAATTCATTAGCAAAGCGTCAAAACAAACTAGACCAACCAGGTTAGAGAAGTTCTGAAACATTTATCAAGTTCTTCAAATGAACTGCACTCCCCTTGGTATGTCACAGAATGCCGTGTGGACTCTCCCCACCTCTCTGCTCAAAAGAGCTACATAGATACCCTCCTGTACAGTTTTTTCAGTGTCTAACATTAGCTTCATAGGTCAAAACAGATTCAATATATAAATTAAGCTTCCTTTTGTTTAAGTAGGCCTGACTACAAATGCAGTACTGAAACAAGTGTAGCAATTCCCTGACACTTTACATTTTCCTCATAAAGTTCCTACCCAAAATACTTGCATACTAAATAATAGCAGGGTGATAGAAAAAAGTTCAATGGCAAGAAGCACTGAAAAACAACAACTTCTATTCCTACCAACAACAGTGAAGCAAGAATGACACTGAGGATTTGTGATTGTATTTGATTGCTGTTCATGCAACCACGGAGTGAAAGATACATGCCAAGTAACAGCGTTAGATTTCTCTTATTCCTTTTCTGGACATCAAAAAAAGGAAGAGAAAGATAGAAAAGAGACCAGACCAATAGCAAAAGCCCACATAGGTGTGCTTTCATCACGAGAGAAGCTATCTGTAACATGATGTAAAGCACATCAATGACAGCAGAGGAGCAGACAGAAATAAAGAAGCTACTCACCTTCAAAAGACCTCTCAGGCATGCAGTGGTCTTCAGAAAGACATCCTTGCCTCCAGTGCCAACCATTAACAGAGGTCACAGAAGGGGTGGATCCTGGCTCCAGTCCATCCAGTCACTCAGGTGCATTGCTAGCACCTGAGCTCCTCTGGGTTGTCCCTGCCCACCTAATAAGTGCTCAATCACTGTTTCAAGTCCCAACTTAACATTTCCAGTACACTATTACATGCTGAAATTCAAATTTAGGCTGTAAGATACCTAGAACTCCTTTCAGCTACTTGTGCATATGCCTGCCCACATTCAGCACAAAAGAGCACAGAAGTCACTGAAAACAAAATGAACCAGTGAGCAGCCAGGTCTGTGCTGACACCAGTCTGGGCAAAGCTGGAGGGCTGAACAGCACTCAGGACCACCAGGTACAGTTTTCATAATCTGAAAACAAAGATTTTTAAGAAGGCAGGATATAATTATTGAAGCTGGAATTTGGCAAGTCTGGTATTAACGTTCCTCCGCTCACTAAAAGGATGCCATGAAGATTTTACTGACAATAGGCAGTCATGACCTTGAATTTGCAACTTCTCTGAAAGGCCTGAAGTGCATTACACAAGCAGGCACAGAAAAAGAAAGTACTGAGCTATCAAAAGGTAATTCTAGTTAAATTTAAGACTTAAAAACCTAAACACCTAAATTCAACAAGCAATGGTTATTTGGGCAAAAATAATAAACTTTTGCCATTTGGTTCTGTTTTACTCTGAGATCCTAGAAAATTTATATGCCTTCACAGCAGATTGAAAAGCAAGCAAGCAACTAATTTATTAAATGCAGAACCTTTGTGGGGAGTAGGAGGCATACAAGGACAGAGGGAGCAAGGCAGAGAATGCTGCAACACTTACACACATACTGTAGTGGTAGAAGACAAAGGCAGTTGATAGTACTGGTAGTAATTTATTTTTAATAGAGTCATTCAACCTGGGGGAGAGGGAGGGATAAGCTTTTCAGATATTTAACAAATTGAAGTAATGCATAAATTAGCAGACACCATTGCAGTGAGACCAGTAAGGCCACTACAGTTTTCAGTCCAGCAGCTAATATTCAGACTTGAGCAAGGGACACATCATGCCAGAACAGCCCAAAAGCATTGGAGCTATGACACAGTTTGCCACCACAAGCAGCTCTCATCTTCTTTACTCTGAAGAAGACAACCGTCACCATTTCCACGTCTCTTCACACAAAGAAAGGTGAGTCAAGAGGCAGCTGTCATGCACTGAAGTGCTTGCTGTCCCCAAACTCCAGCAGCAGTTGCATAATTTACAGGTTCTTGAAGATAGATCTCTTACTTTCTGAAGAAATCTAGCCATACATTTAATTTACAACCAACAGATTTATTACACAAGATGTAGTCCCATCTCTCCAAGCAATAGAAGATGAATAGAAAAGTTTATTTATTCACACCAGAAGACTTACTCAGAACACTTAAATAAAAAAAAAAAGTGTCCCTGTTTTGCTGACAGGAACAAGTTAACTGTTGCATCTACTGTTTTTCCTTCTCATGCATTTTCTCTCTAATGCATTTGTCTACAGTATTCATTTCTTACCTATGGCATGAGAGAAAATCCTCTATAATGTTTTTCATGTGCAGTCCTGGGTGGCTGATTAGCTTGGCCAAAAGAGACAGTGACAATAAACTAAACATTCCCTCCCGCAGGCAGTCAGAATGCAACTTGCACAACTGTAGGGAGATATTGAGATTGTACTGCCATGGGTTGGGCAACACCTACTGATACACAGCTGCACTAAACTTCATGGTGATTCTGCTCAACTGCATACTAGATAGGTGTTTCTTGGGTTCCTGCCACTGTAACATGTAAGCTTACCTCAAAAGAAAATTTATTCATAACTGTATGATCTGCTTTCAGCCTTTGAAACATTTAAGTCTAATGCAAAACCCATCACTGAAAGTAAATACCCTAACAAACACTCTACATTCTTTCTGAAGTGGAAGAAGACTAATCACCAGTTAAGATGGAAGCTGGTGATTATTTGCTATAACTTAAACACAAGTATTTCGTGCCTCAGATAAAACTATTTGTAGTTGCAGCCATCTAGTTCCCATTAACTGCTGTGAACACGGAACTGATGAGAAGAAAAAATTATTACTACAGAGTATTTTTCAAAATATTTTTCAAACTTCTCAACCCTGACAATAAGAAGGAGCTGAGAAACAAAGAAGGGACAAAATATGAACTACCATTCATAGCTACACAGTGACATCCATGGAGACAAAGTAACAATGATTTTGTGGAATGTACTGGTTTACTCAAACTTCTACCCCCAAATGTTGCCTTAATATTCCACAAATGGTAATTAACTATGCCTTCCTCTCTGCCACAAAGGTTAGTGAGCTTGTCACCCCTCTCCTTGTTAATACTTCCCCTTTGCTCTACAGGTCTAATCACCTTTTCTTTCAAATTGCCTAATTAATTAACATAATCAAGTTAAGCTGAGAGCAATTGTTCTCAACCTATATTTAACTTTAAGGTTGTCTTGGGTTTTTTTTGCTTCTATTTCTGACAACTTTTTTTCCAGTTTCCTTACACATCTTGACAGAGTTTAAAAATATTTTACTCCTTACCAAAACTTGAAAAACGTACCATTATTCCCTTGCTTGAGCCCTCACATTTGAGAAGCCTACCAAGAGTCAATTTATATCTGTAACATGAAGTTCTGAAAAAAGAAATTGTAGAGTACCATGCAGTGTTGTCACTGTTTCTAGGTCAAGAAAATGCAAGGCTAGAACATCCAATGCCATAAGTCTGAATCCCCAGAGTCCCACATGAAGACAACTCCTGCTCTCAACCTGTAAATCACACATCGTAGTTTTATGCTATGGTAGTTTTATGCAGAACACTGAATCCTCCACATGTCAGTGGTAAATAAAGAAAAAATCTTTACCCCTTTTTTGCCTTTTTTCCAGAAAATCTTTGGCTCCTAAGGTAGCTCAGCTCACTAAATAAGACAGTGAAAATTACTACCAATGTCATGAAATTCTCCTTCTCTGAATGCAGGGAACAAACTCATGTTAAGAGTCCTTTAGCTGCACATGGTCATTAGGCACAATGGGACAGGATAACTCAGTGATGGGCTCCAACAAGCCATACTGGATTATGCACTGTGATGTGCTGAAAAGATCTGTGCTCTATGACTCCTGGGTAACAAAAACAACTAAGAACAATTAATTTCAAAATTATTCTTATGTATCAGCTTATAACTCTAAAGATTTCTTTTCATTTAAAACAGTACTGACATTCAGGGTCTTCCCCCATACAGAGTTTCTCAAGTTATGCAGTTACTGTGTTTTATAGTTATTTACTTTCAGAATATATATCTTTAAAATTAGTCTAATACCACTACCAAATGAATTCAAATCACTTACGTGGCTTTCAATTTTAAATGCCTTGGAAAGAAAAAAAGCTATTTTATGCCAAAGGGAGCCTAATATTTTTCTTCCTCCCCCCTCAAATACCTTGGGGTTATTTTATTTCTGCTGGAAGCAACCATCAATTTACACATGCCAACTTGCTTGTCAATGAGAGGCATCCACACCAACCATTCTGAGGGCTGTAGCACCCCCACCTTCCAATTCTCAGCATGCTTTATAATTGAAGCTGCCAATTGCCCTGAATTTTATGGTGGTTTCCAATGGCATTTATACCAGCAACAAGAAAGAAATCACCAAACTCTGTTCAGTGCCTGTGCTATCAATCAAACCTGAACTTGGGTCTCCTGAGGTGAAAGAAGAGTGTGTCAAACCCAACACGGCACCCAGCCCCAGCGTATTAAGATATTAGTCACTTTCCTTATTATTCAGTCAAAATAAGCTGGATTGAAACAAATTAGATTCTTAGCACATATTTTACACATTGGATCAAGTCTTGCAAGGGTTTTCTTTTATTATTTATAAGATCATGTGCTGTCTTCCTGCTGAAAATGAGATGGTCTGCATGAGGAAAAAGGTAAAAGAAAAGCAGAGAAATGAAAATCAGATATTCCCTAATGATATTTAAAAATAGAAATTTTGCTACTGTTACATACAGCATGTTCCATCTTTTGAGATTTAATGGCTCTCTTGTGGTTTAATGGAGAATTACTTTCAGTAATTGATTATTAAAATTTAAAATTGCTAACCATCTTCATTATTAGATGAGCGAACATGTTATCCTTGTAATTAAAAAAGCTTGAGATTCACTTTCATCCTGTTGACAGAATGGGCAGATAGTCTCAGCACTCCAGTGTGATGGTTTCAGGGTTCTTGTTTGACAAAAATAGCCAGCAAGTTATTTGATGATGAAAATACAGAACATCCACCGAGACTTAGCAAAAAATAATGAACAAAGATAAAATAATAATAAAGAGCCCTACAAACTAATTAAAGTTCTCAGTTCAAGCTATCACAGACAGAACGTACAGAGCTTCAATGAATTTCACTTCAGTTTAGGAAGAAAAAAAATACTCACTTTTTTGTGTTACAAACACATACTATGCAATACATAGGAAACTTTGATTTCCTAGATGCAGAGCTATTGGAATACAGTTCTACCTGCAGTAACAGAGATGCTTTTGGTATGAATCTGAAGACTACCGTCTTCCTAATTAAAAAAAAAAAAAAGAAAAGCCTTTCAGCTGACTGAAAGGAAGTAAGCACATCTGATAACTTCAGTTCAAACTGGTAGATAGAGTAGGAACACCAATTTTAAGATAAACTCTCAATTGCAATCTGAAGGACTGAGGGCTTGCACAAGAAATCTAGGTGTCTGACCTGTTGATGCTACCAACACTTCGCTCCTAACTTCAATACCATAAGCAAAACATAATTAAAACTAGAAAAAGTTAAAGGGCTTTTTTTTCTTTTCAGTAAAAAAAATAACACAAAGCCATCAGAAATTCAAGACTGTTACACAACAGCAATGTTTCCATCAACTTGAATATCTTCTCTTCGTTCTACATATAAATTGCATTTCTTTGCCAGAGACATTACTTGCATTAATCTACTGGTTTTTTCTCCAGTTTCTACAAAATGATAAAATTAACACCCACATTGCTTATCCTGAAAAGCACAGAGAATTTTCCGCAAGATACTGCGACTTTCAAAAGCAATTTTCCCTCTGTAATTACAGTAGAAAATACTCTTAGTACAATTAAATTGTATGATCTCCATAACCAAATGGTCCCACCAGCAACAAGCCTCAATAGGAGATACTGGGAGTAAAGTCCGCAAGACCCACAGTATTTACAAATACATTCTTCTAATGAGTTCTTGCTCAGCACAGTCTTCACCTCATTCCAAAGCCTAGAAATCATATTTAGAGTACTGGCACAGGTAGCAGCATCTCAGCACAAAGCAGTCATAGCTTGAGAACAATAAACTGCAGGCATAAAGACACTGATATGCCATTTCCCAGTAACACCCTGAGATGTAACATCAGTAATCCTTTCAATATATGCCACGTATGGGATTCCCAGTTCCTCAGCAGTATATGCTCCGATACATATTGTATTGGTTTTACTCCATATAACTTGAACAAGTATATTAACTGCAAATTACATAGGATTTTATTTCCCGGTGTTAAATGTGTGTTCACTTTAATATGGAGTGGCTTACCTACACAGTTTTTATAAGCATTACTGCTGAGTCAACATTAGTACTTAAAGGTGTACTATACCACATCCCGGCTAAAACTCTACAAGTGTTATGCTGTAAGGGTATTACTAGAGTTTGAACCATCAAGAAGGATCAAATAAACATACATAGCTTGATGAGAGAGCCTCAAGACCCAAATATCCACAATATAGAGACACACAAAGCAAGTGCAAATACCCATACTATTACATGACAATAGACACTACACAGAAAAACAAATACTTGTGCTTTCCTTTCCCTAAGTAACTCATCATATTCCTCTGTATGAGAACAAAATCTCTTCAAAGAAAACATCTCCATGTAATACTTATCAAAAATATGAACTGCTCTAATTCAGTATGCCATTTACTAATGTTGAATTACAAACCTATTGTCACTCCTTCACGTGACACCCTGGATATCATTTGGATGTTTGGCTCTGTGCCTAGTTACAGCACTGGAGACCCAAACCTTCAAAGCTGGCCTTGTGTCCTTCATCCCTCCTGAGAGCATTTCTCCTTGTCCTTACATGACACTTTTGTGCTCTTATTATTAGCAAAAGAATACTTAAAACCTAGTGCAAAGGCAGACATCTCTGTTAGCAAGACAACAGAAATGAACTAATCATGCAACCTATATTTTTCAGAAGCCCGTTAACATTGAATTCCTGCCCTTAAATTATGCTATGTAAGCATATTGCTTATGCATGTAGAAAACCTCTTTTCCTCTCCTCGTTTTGGTACTGCTCAGTCCTGGGTCCAAGACACACCATCCCACCTTAGTTGCTTCCCATTCCACTAGAATTCTAAATTAGGACTTTGGGATCTCATAGATATATGTACAGTGAAAGAGTGAAGAAAACCAGCTGATTTCCTTTCCAATGAACAGCTGAAATTGTGTCTAAATATGAAAATTTATTTAATCAAGATGCAGTTAAAAACAATCAGACTTTTAGACTAGCTATGAAGCAGTGTCAGGAGTCTAGCCGCACTGACTACAAATAGCTGTACATGTTTAAAAACCCATGGTTTTAAAGAATCTTGGAACAACACGAGCATTTGCAATGGAAAATTCTATGTTAAGCTTCATGGAAAAATGTATAAAATAATGTACTTTCAGTTCTAACTAGAATCTCAAAATAATACAAAAAATAAAGAAAAAACACAAAACCCCATACAGCTTCTTTCTTGCTGCTTCTAGATATAAATGAAATCTGAGGGTAATGAAACTTTACTATTAAGTACTACTAAAGATTACCATCATAATTTCTCATTCGTATCTACATTAACTCAGGTAATGAAAAAAAAACAATCAGATAATGATTGATACTCACAGAAAGATGCACAAGTCTTTGGGTTCTACATTTGAAAGAGGTGAATTCAAGAGATAAGTATGTTTTCCAGTAGCTTACATATCTTTTAAGGCCTACCAGATTTACACCTTTACAACTGAAGCATTAGTTTGAGTATCAGCCCAAATGAGAAAGCTGGAGCACCTCGAAGCACTTTTTCCAGACAGCGTCAGCAACACAGCCAGATAAAAACGCAAACTTGTCCTACTGAAATCTCTCAAATAAGCCTGGAAAATAACCTTCCAACTAAATCTACACTTTTGCTTAGAAGTAATAACTTCAGCTGATAGCTAGAAAAAGCTGCCACAGAATGTTTTTCTCCACATTATGCCATATTCTATGTAGTCTCTAACTTTAGAAGCCTACGCTACAACCTGTACAAGTATAGTAATGCAGAGTACCACCAACTGGAAATAAGACTACTTTTATTATAATGCTAAAGCATAATAATAAACTATTAGGTGATTGAGACTTTGCACTGTTATCTTCACAAAGGTTTCTGTTAGCTTTTTCATTCTCTTCTTGTAACCATGACAATTGCTAACTATAATATAGCTATCCATTTAAAAATATCTTCATTAACATAAACTGCATCAGCTTCAGTCAGTTTTGATCTTGCTGCAGGGAGTACAACCTTCAAAGTCTGATAACTATCTCAGCTAACTGTATTTTTCTGCCATTGCAAACCTAACAATTGGTTTACTGATACATTCAGCAAACAGGATTTGTGAAATTCTCTTAGTCGTGTTTTTCCATCTCTTTAAATCTATACCTGCTCAACTTGCAGAGTTTTCTTTAGCTGGCTAAATTCCTGCAAATCCAATTCTATTACAGTGCCAGAGGAATTTATATGTGGTTTTGTTTTAGAAAACAGAGGCTGAATACAAGCAATGTTTGACACTTCTGAGAAAGTGACCCAGTCTCGCACACTGATGGCTGAGGCAAAAGCAGACAGATTTACTGACAGACATGGGGAGCCTCCTGTGGTACATGGAGCTGCTGGCAGCTGCCCCACCACCACCTCCAGGCACTTGAAGCTCTGCACAAGTCCCACAGCACATGCGTGCCATGAAGCAGGGGACAACTCAAGCTTCTAAACCCAAATGTTTGCTCTGAAAGCTCCTGGCATCTTTTGGCTCCCTGTATCCTTGCTCCTGTTGCACAAGGAGCTGGGCTTGATCTCACCAAGGAAGCCTCTCACGACAGTAGGTCCCCGACCAAATGAATGCTGAGCTGCAAAAAGGAGTCTCAGCCTTGGATAAAAAAAACCATACATGTCCTCTACCTTAAAAACACCCCTCCCTCTTCTTTTTCCCAGTGGTGGAGAACAGTCAGTAGTCCTCAGCAGCAGATTGACAGTCAGTCTCTCTTACTGAAGTTGTCCATGTACAAGAAAAATAAAATACCTGAATTTCATGAAACCACAGTAAATGGCCTCCAAATAGCCAATTTTAGTTTTAGTGGTTTCTTTAAAAAGAGATTAGGGGAAAACAATTCAAATTTGAAAAAAGATTAAATAACACACATATGGAAACCAAGAATATCAGCAACATTCGTACTGACACTTATCTAATCAAGCAATAAAACCACCATGTTCACAGTATTAACTACATAATCTGGGCCATAAGATTTAAACAAAAACCTTCAAGTACACGCCAAATGAAGATCAAGTTCTAGTACAATAGCATTCCCAGAGAATTGTATTTGCACCCATGGGAATCAAGATCATGGATGTATAAAATCATAAAAGCATAGGGTAGGTACCAGATATTTTATTTTTTTCCATTCCATACATTTACATAGACATAGAGATCAGTGTCCAAACTGCTATATATAATTTGGCACTCAAAGCTAGTAATTTAAGGAACATGATAAATCACAAATAGCATATGCAGAATACTGAAAATTATATTAACTACCGCTATAAAGTCAGGCTACAAAAGTATGCTCACCTCTGAGCACATGGATAGCTCACTCAACAAGTCTTCTGCCATCACCTTAACACAAAAGGAAGCTTCAGTTAAAAAAGTTTGGTTTCTCAGTCCCACCTTTTACAAGAAGAGTGCTGAAAGCCTGGAGCCAGCCTCAGACTGCAGACCAGCAGCAGAGTATGCTACAGTTCCCTGCTGTGCTCAACACACTGATGTGAGAAGTGTGAAAGAACAAGGATGAAGCTTTGCCTCTCCAGCTCTAACAGTTTTGGAGTGCCCTGTGTAGCAGCTGAAGCAGCCATGCTTTTATTTAGCTAGACAAACCTAGAACTTGGCGTGCCAACTGGACAAATGAAGGACATCAACTAAAAAAAATAAGTTGAATCATCATGTTGTGTCTGGAGTCAAAATAGCAGTTCTTTCCTCCAGGAAAAAAAATGATAAAGAGCATGGAGTACAGAACTGATTAGGTAAAAAACTGCAATTTTAACAGCTGTCTTTTGAGGTAAGAAAGACAGATATTTGAGCAACATAAGCTCGTTTCTAAACATACTTGCTGAAAGCTGCAACTCAAATGGGATGTTTTCACCTTCATGAAGGATTTTATTAGGACCACTATTTTGTTTAAAACCCAGGGAAAAGCTGAAGTCACAGAGCAGAAGGAACAGCTCTTGCTTAGAACAGCAAAAAACAAATATCCCTTTGTTCATAACTGCTCTGATCCAAGGCCACATTAGCTTTCTATAGTATTAGGCAACAGCTACTTAAAAACTGTCTTCCTGCAGTCCAGGGGACAAAAACACAGTGGTGCAGATCACTACTTTTCTGATAATGCTAAAAAGCCTAAGGTGCAGTTGAGCTGCTAATAAAGCCTGCAAAAGCCACTTTCTCACACCCCTCATGCTATTCTGGTGTGCCTTCAGGGCATGTTAATCCTTATTAATCACACATTACCTGTTAGCAGCTCTTTGTCAGGAGGTTTCTAGCCCCTCTGCCTTTGCTGCACAGGAAGTAGTTGTCGCCCATTCTTTTAGCTTCCTCCCTCAAGTCCTGCAGAAGAAAATCTCACCCTCCATTCTCCTTCATCACTCAGGAAACATCACCACCTATCTCCCCACATCTGGGTGCCCAGCATATTTGTTTTAACCTTAAGGTACTGCTAAGCAGCCTATTACACCTTCCTGCCTAGTGTGAGCAGACACCACTCAACCAACCTGGAGCCTTCCTGAGCCTCGTCCGCTCCACAAAAATCAACACCTGCTTGAGTATTACCAAAGCTCATGATCCTTCAGATCTTCACATCACTTTTACAGATTTTCATCCGTAAACCAAGTACAGATCTGTGACCTTCCTCCAGTCTCTCTTGCAAAGGAATTCTGAGAGCAATAATTGCCACATTTTGTTTCAATAGGATTTTTACTGCTATTAAATTTAAACCAAGTATGAGTTGCAAATTGCTTGTAGCCTAGGGCAGACACATCTTACTCCAGGGCTTAATACTTTATTTGACCCTAGTTTGACTTCATATCTGGATCTACAAGACTAATCAGATGGGTAGCTTCAAAGAGGCTTCAGGCATTAGCTTTTTAGGCCTTTTTCTCAGAAATTGTTCCTCTTAGAACAATCACAAAATAAATAGTAGTCAGTATAAAAACAACAGTGCAACTGTTTCCAAAGGCTACTGTTTTTTGTTTTTTTTTTTTTTACCTCCCATCAAGAGTGTACTATAGAGGGAACTGCAAGTCCTTCATGCACAACTGTGACCTTCCCTAAGAAATGTTAGGCATAATGCAGTAACACAGGTGCTACTAGGTATAAACAACTAGATAAATAACTTAGTTGCATGCAATTCTCATTTCCCCATTTCAGGAATTCTGACTTCTTATATAGTTGAAAATGAACACCTATAGTAAGAAGTAAGCCTAGACATAGCAAAAGTCATATTTCACATTTAAAGTAACTTTCTGATGAATAAAGATACACAACATTTAAAGGGTCAGAAAGAATGAGGTATTCCAGTTCAGTAACGATGCTTAGCATGTGGGAAGGCTATAGGAAATCCCCTTATTACATTTCTGACCCATTTGTAAAAAAATTATATTCTTAGTAGCTCATGGATGGCGATAGCTGAAGCTGCTTTTTTAATGTTTATGGGCTACCCCTAAAACTCAGAAGGTTATTAACTTCTGTTTTTCAGCACCTAATAGATAACACCAGAACAAAACAGTCAAATACATCCTGAAACATTCCATTTGGAGCTAAGGTAGCATAAGAAAAATAACGATAAGTGATAAACGGGATAAAGATTTTAAGGAAATTTTATTGTATTTAATTAATCTACCATTTTTACTAAGTTGCTTTCAAGTGAAATGGCTTTTTACCAACTCCTTTTGAAAAGGTTAGAAGGGTATTCCCTGAGCTACAATCATTAGCATATAGATGTCTCTAAGTGTTAATTTCTGTTTTCAGTGAATGAATGTAATTTAAAATGAGGCCCTTTCAAATCAGTTAAATTTGGCCATTTGAGAAAGATAAGAAGAACAGACTCAAGCATGAACCTCAGAAAAACCTGCTGCTTAAGGATAAATATTTCACTGTTTAAGAGTGTCCATTGCCACATGCTGCAAACTATAGATTTGAGGAAAATTATGGGAAAGGGTAGAAGATGGGATTAAAGTCCTACCAATAGGTGACAGAATCCATTAATAGGTTAACAGTAACAAAACAAAGCTTATTTTCATAATTCTGTTTTTAGAAGAGAGTTGAAAATCAGTGTAGAAATTGGAGTTGTGGCAACTAGCTTTATACCTAAAGCAAGTTTGTCATATTTCTTCTTTTTTCAGTTTTATGCAACAGAGGAAAAAATTTAGAAGTGGATCCAGCTAACAGCGAAATGAGTGACATACCAGCTACCACCTTCAGCTGGATCAGGCTCAAGAGTAACTTTAAAGTTTTCATTTTAAAATAACCTAATACAGACTCAGTACGATGTACAAGACATTCGACATAGTTGTCCACCTGGGCATGCCTTTTTCCCTAAGAAGAGGGTCTCCAGCATGCACATGCTCCCTAATGTAATTAATACAGTGAATATTCGTAATTAAACATGTCTCACTCTTAAAACCATATTCTCACCAGATCACAACTGCATTACACTTTTCCAGAGTGATCATTTCCAACTTGGATATCTTGTAACTCAGGGGTCTGGAGGGAGGTAGGAAACACTTTCATCTTTGAGGTTTTCTCTTGATAAAAGTCTTCAATAATGCACACTGTTGCACTGTGGCTATCTATATTGTTACCATTGCATTTTTCTTTCCATTTTCCTCTTCTGTCTTAGTAAATAGCTTTTATCTCAACCCACGAGTTCTAGTTTTATTCCGATTCTCTCTCATCCCACTTGGAGCGGGGGGGGGGGAGCAGTGAGCAAACAGCTGTGTGGTGCTGAGCTGCTGCCAGGTTAAACCACAACAATTTACCCAAACAGAAGTCAATATTGTTCCTTCAATGCAAGATTTAGATATCCCCGTTCTGTAACCAACTAATTGTACTGGAATAACATTTAGGTTGCAAAGTCAACATTCAACAGGCAGGAAACACTACACTAAACAAGCACTAGCAACTAAATTTGTGCCCAACATACTGTTTTGATTTCAAGCTGTCTTCCTGAAGAAGTTAATACCATCACAAGTTTCCCTCTCCAAATATGCTGGTTAAAGCATCTCCGCCACTCTCAAGATCTGTTCTCTTGCCTTTCCCCACCCCCCAACAGCCAAAAGGCAGCTGATGTCAGCTGCAGTATGGATACAAGACTATTTGGATTTGGACAAAGACCAGCAACATGATATATGGAATAAATTGAACAGATGGAAAGAACATACAGCTTTGATACTCCTTCTTACCCCAGTCACTTTTCTGCTTAAGACTTGCTTGAAATATGCTGATCATGCAAACCCTGAAAATTAGCTTTACACTCTTGAAATAAAAATAAATACATCACCCAATCTAATATTAGCAACATGTAAGCAGACCAGCACCTAGCTGGCATTGATACGAATCACTGCTAATAAGTCTGGCTTGAGTCTGTCAGTCATGCACTGCAGGTACCCCCATTCTCCACACCTGACCTGGCCCCAGAAGGAAGGAGGAAGGCAGGGGGAAAGCAATACAGACAGACAAGGAGGAGAGCGAGTATGAGAGCAAGAATGGACATCTAAAGACATCTTCATAAGGTATTCCAAGCTTACTTTATGTATGAATATCTTCTGAACAGTATATTGGATTCAGTAGCACTCTTGGAAGCATTTACTCGTAAAAGGTTAAAGAAGTTCATAAATCTTCCACAGTTATGAGCAAGTCTATGTCATTCTTTTCCCAGCACTTTTAATAAATTTCAACTTAGAATTCTATTTTGCTTTCCTCTTGAAAGATGCTCCGGAAAACAATGGGGTACTTTTTTTGCCTTGTTAAAGTCACTAAAATTCTGTTACATTGGGGAATTTTTTCCTACATTTATGCTTAGCACAGTTTAAAATTAAAACAAATTTAAAGCAAAAAAAAAAGAAAATTGTATTTCTTCGCATTATCTCTTCCACAACAAAAATGTAAAAGTGATCTTAGAGTTGTAAATTCATAAAAAAAGGTTTTTATTTTTTGCAAGGCTCTTCATGTAAGTAGAACTCTTGACTGTTCTTAGCGTGTATGAAATGTGCACAGTCTTTAGAAACGCAGATAATCAAAAAAAGAGCCACTAGGGACACAAAGTAATAACATTAGCTAATGCCACACAGTAATGTTTATTTAACAAATCTGTGTTGCATGCCTGACATTTCCCCTGGCATCAATTTATTTTGTTTTGCTTTTCTCTGATAGCAGCACAAATGCATTTAAAATGTAAACTTATTTTACACCTACCAAAGTGTATACACAATATAATAAAAACATATACATCTTTTTTAATATCTTATGGGAATACACACTGGAGATGTGCAGAAAACCCGACAGCCAAAGTAAACGATCTAGATTATGGAAAATGTTCATTTTTAGCTTTCCCAATAGCTACTAACACTGCAATTGTCAATGCACTGTACATCACTGCATTATGTTATTTATAAAGTGCCACAATGTGACAAAACGATGCTATCCATCAGGATCTAATCTTAACTGAAAGTGGCAAGGGAAGCGGAGCAGATGGAAAAATCTCTTTGCCGTCCATTGAAACTGGCAGTTTGGAATGGCTAGAAATGACAACTTTTAGGAGTTTAATTTACCAATAACGTGTAAAAGGGTGCACAAATGTTTTGACGAACTAAATTAGGAAGAAAAGTTCCAGCTTTGAAACTTCTCAGTAACTGAGCCATCTCACACTCCTCTTTACTCCAGCCAACTTCCACACTGTTGCATTCAGGCCACACTTTCTTCACAGAAGCCCTAGAGTTGTCTTCCTTCCAACTTCAGGTTCAGTACCTTTTTTCCATTTGGAAAGCCAGCCCAGCCAGTTCTCTCTAAGAAGTCCTGTTTAATTTCCCCTCTTTGTTGTCCAGCAGCCTTTTGTCTATACTACCACAGACCTTTTCAGAACAACAAAACCCCAATTTTTATGCTTTTTCTTCCAAAATGCATTCTTCAAGTTTCATTAAACACCACCAAGGACATCAGATAAAACATCGAGCAGGTATAAAAAATAAATAGAAAAATAGAAAAGTGTAATTAAATCCAAAATAATAGGAGAGAATAACAATAACTTGAAGCATACACAAGCAATGATAGGTCACCAGACGTTACTACTCTAGAAAATTCTAGTTCAATGATCAGCAGAAGTCAGGAAAGCAAAGGGACCGTCGAGAACCAGAAAGAGGGAAGAGAACAACTACCGAAATATTATGTCACTTCGTAAATCCAAGTTTACTCAGATATTCCACTCTAAGCACATCTCTGATAACCTCATTATAGGAAAGCAGAGCTCAAATGCTCAAGAATAATTAGATGCATAGAAAACTTGCAAAAAAAGGAGAGCTCAGCGTGTCCATTTATGTCTCTCCCAACAGAAGTTAGACTAATGTCTGGAAAGTAGCAAACGGTGAGGAAAACGTGACTACAAATCACCTGCTCTCTGCTTCTTGCTTACAACATCTACAGACAGCAACTAGTAAACCATGTCAGGCAGCACATTTAAAAAAAAAAACACCTTCCACATAACGAGAAACAAAACTTTTCCTGTGAGATGGTGAAAACCAAGTGTATCAACAGGACCAAACCAAGCTGAAAACAACTGATAGCCTGGTAACTTAAGAGCCGATCACCTCCAGCCTCCCATAAGGAAGCTCTCCAATGACAGACTGATGACACATGGGGGGTACCTTTATGTAACTCCTGTTTCCCATTCCTGTTATTCAGCATTAGCAATTAACACTGGCAGAAAGAAAATACTGAGTCAGTTGATATAATTTTGAGACCCTACCTGAAATAGGTAATGACAACAGACTCAAAGTTATTCCCTCACCCCGCCCAGTATGGTGGGGATGATCCTTCCTCCCACAAGGTAGCTGTTTGGTGTTTTTTTTTTTTTTTTTTGCCTATAGCAACAGCTATTTGTCTTTTCAATTTTACTAATTTCTCTGATGCCCCATTTTCCTTTCTACATCCCTTGTACAGAATCAGTCAACATGTGTTTCTACCTCCTGCAAGCATTAGAAAACTTTCAGGTGCAGGAATTTGGGACAGAATGTTTCTAAGGAGAGAAAGGATACAAGAAAAGTATTTTTTGAGCCCCAAAGAAATTTTAGCCTTCAGATAATCAAAATGAGCTCATACCTCCTATTACAGGCCACAGTATTTAAGACTGGAAGAATTAAAGTACACTGTCAGGAGCAGTTTTAATAAGGAATGCGGATGGCTTTAACTATAATTTGAAATTAATACTGTGGGTTTTTGTTTCACAGTTTAAATTATTGTTATGAAAAAGATCTGGATATAGAAGTTATAAAATAACACAGGAGTCTTACTGCCTTTGCTGCTGCACCAGAATCTGGAAGAACACACTAGGACATGCTGCCATATGGTCACATTTGCTCAGTTGCCCAGCTCCATCTATTTTCTTCCCCAGCGTGAACGCATCTTGCATTGCGCAAAAACAACATTAAATAAAAAGGTATTCTTCTGGGTATAATGTATCATTTAAAAACCTGTTAGCCCAGATATAAATATCACTGTTCACTTAATTGACTGATAACTCCTTTGCATAGCATAAAAACAGAATGTGCATGTTTATCCAAAGACGCAAGGTATTTTTGCATTGCAAAGACATTCTGTAGGTAGGAATTGTTGCAACTAAATGCCATCAAAAAAAGAAAAAGTTACTGATATTTTTGGTACGCCGCTAAACACTGTTGGTATTTATGCTGCACAGAGGTCATACTCCAGAAATTTCCTTAACTTTACATGCTGGTCACCAGTAGTCTGAAGTACAACTTGTTCAAATTCTATGCAATTCTTATGAGTTCACCGTCTTAGAACCTGTTTTGCTAATGTTCACATCAAAAATACACCTCCACACCTGAGCCTTACCTAACATACATGCACAATCATTTCCCTTCTGGAGATCAACAGGAAATAAATTGTCAGGAGTCATTTAAGAAGTGGAAGATACCAAGAACCAGGTACACAGATTTTTGGTCCTTCCTCACACAGATTTAAGTGCTTTCTGCTACCTGTGAAGAAAAATCTAATGCCATTCAGTTAGCAGTGGAAAATTTCTAACCCAACTTCATACTCAAGAGAATTTTACTCGCTATATTTTTTCCATCTTAGTGATATATTAGCCTTTATCATTGTCCTTTCTCATACAGATGTTTTTCAGCAAAAATACTGGGCAATATAGAAGTGTTTATATCAGCATAAGATAGTTAAGCACAGCAGTCTGAGCTGTAAGACCGTAGTCTGTGCTGTTTTCATTCTCTTCTTCAACGCCCATGTTGTTTATCCTTATAGCATCAGTCTAGTCCTTTCCCCGCCACAGCCATTTCTCCTAACCTACGAGGTGCCCTTGTCTGCATCTGTTATTGGCTCCAGTTCAAGTTCAAAAACCTTGAAAAGATACAGGCAAGATTCCTATTGAAAATCCATGGCACAGGTCATTATTTTGGATTTTGGAAGTTTCAGCTGTAGAGAAAATGCCAAAGCCAGTACTTCTCAAAGTATCACATTTTTCTACTGTACATAAAGCATCTCCCAGGCATATAAGGATCCTTCTGTTTGGATGCACACGCTTTTAATATTGTTATCTAAAAAGTCTTAATTTTTACGCACTCCTATTGCGGATTGTTTCCATGCCCCTTCTTATGGCAAAGATACCAGAGCAGAATGTGTTGCAAATTGTAAAACTGAAACAGGAGTCTAATTCAAAACATGGGAAAACATGAACGTTTTGGGACTGACAGAGAAGTGCTGCTGACTAACACATTTGATTTAGAGAAGAAATTTACTCCCGCTTCTTCCCACTACCCACTGATAACATGTACATTTATTATCAGAGAGATGAAAATCTGTTTGAGGACAGTAATTAGAAATAAAGTAGTACTTTGCACAAACAGATTCTCCTTTACCAGATGGTACCACTAATACTCCCTAATAAAAAGCCTGTTTAAGGAGCTTATGTTCAGTTAGATTGAAAGAGGCCAGAAACAGCACAATTATGACAGCAATTAATCTCATTAGAAAGATTTTGTGTCAATTTTGTCTGGGAACTCCGTACCTTTTACAACTTTACTCTGTGTAGATTTCATTTCTGCAGTGCAACATGCCTGACAGCCCTTCAGCAGCAAAGCTATATTTCTGGCTGTTAAGACAAGGTCTTAACAGGAATCTCATCAATATTTGAGCATGCATGTATTTATGCGAATCCTTGAGGACTTACCTTATAGTTCTACCTCAGTCTTCCATTTATTATCAAAGTAAACATACTGTCTAACAATCACAATTTTTGAACTGCTATATGATAACAGAGTTCCATCCATATGTCAAAATCTTTATCATAAGTACTGCTTCTATTGGCAAGTTACTGATTAATCTCAAATGCCAAACCTCCATCTTTGCCTGTCCCATTCCTCATTACAACATCACTCAGCTGAGAGGTCATAGGAATACTTTTTCTATGAAAATATATGTAAACTCAAGGTTATTTTCACACTGGTTCATGTAGTAGGGAAAACCACACATCATTAGCTAATTGTGAAAAGAGGTAAGGTAGCAGACGTGTTAAGTGTAAAATCACAATCCCTTCTCAAAAAAATGCAAAGGAGGACCACAGAAGACTTACAAACTACCTGCTAAGTATGACAAAAGTGATCAGTTCATACAAAAATCAGGGTATGAGTAGCAGGAAAAAGAATATTCTTTCCTACTCTAAATTAAAAAAAAGGAAAACCATGTTTTATGTTTCTTTCTAAGAAGGACTCCAACTCGCTGTCTAGCCCTTTCTCAGTTCCTTTCAGTCACCTAAATACTTTGTTATCTTTCCATACTCTATTCAGTGGGATTTCTCATTACTGATCTTCATTTAAGATTCTTCTAGCTTCTGAATATCATCTTCTTTCCACCTACACAGAGTGGACCAATAGAACCTTTCCTCCTCCTTCCTCCCACACTGATGAGAAAACAAACCTGAGGTCACAACTGGCTGCAACTTGCTCCTCAGTGAAGATGGTGTCCATAGGCAGAATGCTGTCTTCCTCGGCTGGCTACCCTTTCTCCAAGATGGACTAATGCAAGTCTCTACTTTCCTGAAAGCAACTCAAATATGCCTGTACCTTAGATGCGCCCTGACACGCAGGTACTGAAAGAAGTGCCTTGTGCTCATGGTGAAGATTTTGTGTGTTCAGACACAGCAAAAATAGAACAAGAGAACCTATTCCCAGAGACAAACGCTGCAGTCAAGATATTTAAACTAACATTCCTGCTCCCAGGAAACAGAGATCCCTCCTAAGAACACCACTGCCTAAGGACAGTGCATTATATTTCTTTAAAAAAGGATGGCGTTATCGAGTTTATTTAACACTTCGAATCTTTATAAAACGCATACGTTCTTAAAAATATGCATCTGCATTATGAAGTTTGTGACATCATGAAAGATTCTTCTAAGTATTTTTTAAACTGTCCCAGTTATATATGTGAAGAGAAACTATAAAAATCAGAATGAAAGAACAATTCTTAAATTAGTACAAGGGCAGAGCAACAGCTTTTTTCAAAAATGGCTTTTATGCTGAACATGTTTGCAGTTTTCAAATTTATGGGTGTAGCTGTCAACATGTATATTCACTTTTAGAATATCGTCCTGGCTTAATGAGGTCTTCTGGAATGATTTCTTTTTATTAAAAGTTAACACACTTACGTATGGTTTCCACCTTTCTACTTTTTTTTTTTTCCATTCTAAATATCTGCACTACTCTTCTGCAGAGATCACAGAAGTTTTAAACTCAACTTTACAGTGCACTTAACTACGTCAACACTTTGAAGTCACCCAACTTTCAGTGAACCTTTCAAGTAACGATCGTTACCTTAAATCCTTATCTTCAATATAAGAGACAACCCAGAAGAAGTCACAAGACAACGTTTCAGTTACAACTGCATACCATTACCAAATGGTGCCACGCTGCAAAACAAATCAGATTTCCCTCGTCACTCCAACTTCACCCAATCCTCTTAGTTCTCACACATACCATGCCTCTATCCCACTTCTTCCTGGCTCACCCTTATTGCACGTCTCTAGTTTATGCTGACATCTGTTAGGCAAGGCAGAATATCAGAGTCAAACACGTACTCCTCAGAACAAAAGTCCCTGCAGCATCTATCTGCTGAGTGATGCATTCAGAGTTGTTCCATAAAAAACAGTGCTGTTTCATGAGCTCAAAACTGCTCTGCAAGTGACTGACAGCAACAGTTCTTAAATTCATACACAAATAATTTATACAGAGGGAAAAAGTTGAACATCCAGTAGAAAGTTCTCAAAATTCCTCGAATCAACATGATGTTCATGACAGCATGTTCATTCCTCCTTGTTTTTCTAAATTCATCTGAGCAATATTAATTTTTAAACGGAAAAAGAACAGAAGCATAACAGATTTCCAGACATCCACAAATTAAGGAGTACTTCATCATATAACAAAAAAATCTAGAGTTTATTTACTGCATCCATGTTATCCTAAGGGATAATGTAATTCAGCCACACATCCTTGCCACGGGGCAAGAGCCATCTACATTTCCAGTACTGTTTGAAGTTGTCTGCTAGTTTTTTTTTTTTCTAGCAAAGACAAAGAGACAATCAGATCACTCCCACAATGCTTTTTAGTTCCTAACTCTACAGTGCTGAGGAATGAGGAACTTTCTTCTCAGAAGTATCATACATATTATATTTTCACAAGGCCAAGGCCATTTCAAATATAGATTCCTACTGCAAATCTGTTCCTGTAAAGACTTCGGTGGTGTTTCCTCTCCCTCCCTAACCCCACCCTCCACTGTACATGCTCCCCCCCCCCCCCCAAATCATACAACACAGGATAATAAGTGCAAATCATAATATCAGTGTACAAGTAATTAAGAGAAAAAGCATCCCTAACTTCAGTTCAACTTCATACCGTTCTTTTTACCTCAAAATATTGGTATCACTCAGTCATAACGAACCTCCCAGTGACCACAGTCCATCATTAAATGTAATAACAGCTATAATTTCTACTTTATAACCAAGTGAAGTATCACCTTATTACACTTTGTGAATTTCCTCAAGCCCTCCAAGTTATTTTTGACATCTGTGACTCTGATCCTGCCAACACTTACACACATTATCTTAAGCACACTGAAATCCTTCACATTATACACTGCACATAAACAAGCACATGCATCATTTCAGGAGTAAGGACTTCATTAACTGTTCAGAACATAAGTGAACCCCTTTGTATGTCACACATATAGGTTAGAAAAATCACTCCAATTACGTACCTATTGTTGTTCCAAATGTTAATCTCTCTTAAAATTAACTTACCCTTCCACCCTCCTACACACATCACCTCCTTTACATTTTCCTTAAATGCCTAAAAATAGCTAGTTCCACATATGGTCTGAGCACCACAGCCCTATACCATGTAACTGAGGAGAGAGTATTTTAGTTTGAATAGCTGACCTCACATCCATCATCAGAAGATATTTTTCCACGATTTCTCTCTCATAACATAAATATTTAGCATACACTGTAGATATTCCCTAGAATTTAACAAGTAAGTTTGAGTAAATAAAGTCTGAAATCTTTGTGCATATTCTCTTAACTGCCTCCTATTGTGTGATAAGACTCATCCGAAATAATCTGTTTCCTTTTCTTCATTTTAATTTTTGTTGTCACATTAGAAATTTTCTGTTAACATTAAAAGCAATGACAAAAACATCCAAACTCCTGATCCTAATTGGGAGCACATCAACCTGCCCTATATTTAGCAACACAAGCAAAAGGGCTCATTCTCATGCTCAGCTTCAGCCACAAGGGAGAGAACAGGAAGAATCTCAAAAACTGTCCTCTCAGTACTTTCTACCAACTTGCATACTCTAAGGAATGTTCTTTGCTGTGCCCTCTCTTTCCCCAAGTAAGTAGCTGGCAAAATGGAAGGGGAAAAGTGGTGTTTCAACTCATCTGTTGAAGAAAGAGCAGGAAGAAAGCAAGAAAAGAAAGCTGTGTATCTGACTTGACCCATCTCCCCCAGGACTAGAGAAATGCCTCCAGGACCGCGCTCTGATAAGGAAGTTCCTAGATCACAGTTTCAAGCCACCCAAAGTATTTGGCATAAAGAACAGGTATTTTTACTTGGACATATCTTCTGCCGCAAGATCCTAGCTGCACAAGTTCAGTGGCAACAGCAATACAAACATCTTCCTGGATTTCTACTCCACAGAAGGCTCCACTCCAGTTCAGCTACCTACTGCAGTCGGGCCTGGAAACATTAGTTGCCACAATTTAAGCCTAAAGCATATTATCCGTAGCTTAATACTTGAAAACAAAGGCATATTATTTATAAATAATAAATTCATAAATAAAGAAAACAAAGTGTGGCACAGGAGGCGTGTACCAACCTCTCCTCATAATTTCCACAAACACACCCTAAAGCCAAACAACCTTTGAGAGAGAAGAAAAATACAAAGTAACACCACTTACTGTTTGTGTTGTTCCCATTGCAGCACAACATGTCACCTTCCAACTCCCCCCCGGCACAGGCCCCTATTACAAGCAGGCTCCCTGCTCTGCTGACCTCCAGCACCTGCAGCTCATCAGTGCCAGCTGATGGGACCCTGCACCCTTTCCAGGAGACAGCAGGTGTCAGGGGCTCCTCCAGGGATGCTCAGAGCTCCTTTTGCACAAAGCCCACAAAAAGAGCAATCCCCAGAAAATGCTGGAGACAGGTCCTTACCTTAGCTCACACCTCATCCACAGCAGCATTCCTCAGCTGTATTCCTCAGTAGGGCAGTACCAAGCAGTGAATAAGTGAAGCTGAAAGGAAAGATGGAAAAAAACATGAGGCCACTAGCAGCTTCAGCACTGCTTTCCCCTAGATGAGAGCCCCACTCGCTCCTCTAGAAACGGGACTAAGTGGGCCCATAGAGCTGCTCTTACCTGTCCCACTAGCAGCAGCTCACAAGGACCACAGCTCACAGTCCTGGCCTGAAGACAAGTCCTGTCACATTCCATCCTGCCTCACAAGGTCATTACAGCCTAATACATTGCATGTGTCCACACACAAGCAAGCCTCACAAAGCCACCAGCACCGTCTGGCTCCAGCCATGAGGCTTCCTCAGGGCCCACGGCTCCGAGCCCAAAGCCTTCCCTCACCACAGCCGCTCTGCTACGTTGAGGCTCTTTTCCCTCAGGAAAGAAAAAGCAAGGCCTCAAGGGCCACCTCTCTTCTCTAGTTACTTCCTTAATGAGAAATAAAGTGATCAATTTTATTTTCATGGTGGGAGGGAAGCTGAGGTCACTCCACCACCACTCCAGCCAGCCTGTTGGCCCTGTCTCCTCAGCAGGGTCCTGGGGGGCCCCTCCCCTAATTGCCACTCTGGGCGCAGCTGTGAGTAACGGCTTCCTCTCACAGCCCCAACTCTGCCAAACTTTGCCTCATGGTGCTGCCCATCAGCCCACTCCTGTGCCACATGCTCCCACGCCCTAGGCCTCACCTGAGCAGTTCCCATGGCAACTCCAGTGCCACACAGGTGCCTAAATTGTGCATATGCCTAAATGCAGTGCAAGCTGCATCTTGGTACAGAAAATGTGGTTTTCAACTCTGAAGCATAGACGGATAATCTGTGTTATCAGTATTAGTCATAAAATTCCATTTTGAAAATGCATCTCATTAGTAGATCGAATTTTCCCAAAATGCTTAAATGATAAATAAAATAATCAACTTAGCAGAGGGGGAAAAAAGCACAAACTCTCCCTGTAAGGAAACCATTTTATTGCCTATATGTGTGAATGAGCTGTTTTAATACTCAGGTTCACTGCCTCCTCTGCGTTTAATCTCTTTCCTTTTATGTCCTAAAAGACTTTCAGGCTTTTTTAAAATTAATTATACAAATCATTAGTATTAAAAAGGTAATGGTTCCAAGAACAAGCTTCACAGACTATCTGCATATTTAATCATCTCTGCTAATAAATTTTTAATCACTCATTGAGTTCAGGTTCTTGTCTTGGAGCTTAACTTGATAACAAACCTAGCAACTGGTAGAACTAATTGGTACAGAGAAAGTGAATAATTTATAAGAGAAAAAAGCACTGGGTGTTCTGGAGGTGTGCAGAGACCACAAGTCACAGATATTTCTGGGAGGTAGCAGGAAAACAGTGGCTGATGACAGGAATTTTGTGATACGCTGCTGACATCCAGAGGCCAACAGTCAACACTGTTCACATGTGTGAGCTGGGCTGTATAGTGGAGTGCAAAGTCAGATTCATTAAGTTTTAAATATTCATGCATTTCATTAAAGTTAACATTAATTGCACTATCATACACATTGATTATGCATAGACCATAAGTGTTAAACCTCTGAAAGCTTGCAAGTATGTTCAAGTAATCGAGCATATCCCATATTAGAGGATTTCAGTGAAACCTACAGCTAAAAAATTGAAATTGAAAACAAAATGCATTAATGTGCCAAAGAATAAAAGTTTCAAGTATCTCAACAGTCATAAAATGATTATTTTATTAACGAAGCTAAAATGTATATGATTTATATCCTGTTTTGTATGATTCTAAAATAAAGCAATAAAGGTAATAAAAATGATGCAAAATTTCTTATTGACAAATGGTGAACTGATTTGCAAGCTATGTTTATTAAAATGCTCCAGACAGTTAAACATTGAGTGGCTTTTATTTAGATAAAGATTACTTAAAAAAAAAAAAAGGCAAAATAAAATAAAATAAAAATAACCCGATTTGTGTCTTAAGATGCCCCAAGCCCACATACACTGTTGAGAAATTTTGCCCCGAGGGAAACACAAAATCCTGCAATTCCTTAACCAGGACATAACAGACAACATTTGACAGAAATTCAATTATCCTTGAAAGGCCCCACTTGTAGTTAGTTACGTATGTAATCCTCTTTTATTTAATGGGTTAAAGCTCTCTTTCAAAACGTTTAGTTTGATGAACTGAAGGCTTGTAATATGTCTAAAAATTCATTAAGTGACTTAATAAGATTGTTAAGTAAAAACATTTAGAATTTAAAAAAATGTCATTTAATGCTGCCCACAGAACCTTAATTCTGGCTGTATGTGTATATACATTATGAAGCACTAGTGAATTCACTTTTAATCTCCTTTGAGCCAAAAAGATTTTAAGATTGGAAGCTAAAGCACAAATGGCATGCCAACAAATACAATGCCATGCTTTAGAGCAATCTCTGAACTAGCTCACATCTTCCAGAGCACATTGCTGCAGGGCTAATTACCCCAGATCGACAAATGTGCTTGCAGTTACACTGCGTCTGGTACCTCTGCATGGCAAGCTTCTGTCCTCCTGGCACTGCACTACACAGATACACTCACAGAAGTCTAAATGTTGAAATCTGATGAAATTATGAATTGTTTTTCAAATATGATGCTTCAAACCTAGTTTGACATTGATTTTTCTCTAATTAGTTTAAGACTGTAGACTCTGACCTCCCCAGAGTAAAGGCAAAAACATATCTCTTTCTTGTATACTAAAAATAAACCTTTCCAAACAATATTAATTGCATTTTTTTTTAAGTCTTTAAATCACTTGTGAGGTAGACATAAAATTGTCCATACTTTACAGAGAAGTTAGCTGGTGGAGACAGACAGACCAGTCAGCCCAAAATAGTACTGATTTCACCCTGAGCTGTTAACAACTCCTGATTAGCCAATTTTCTTTGTGAAGGTGGGCACCAAAGAAGTGTACTTTTCCTAATTAGAAGCCACAGTAACATACTGAAATTCTGTTTGAACAGCATTGCCCACACCCTCAAGGAACTTTATGGTCAGACATATACCGGGTGATATAATAAAAAACTTTGCCACTTTCCTGACAAGAAAATAGTGGTTGCTAGCAAAGATCTTGTAAGTCATACATCAACCACCTGTACCATTTAGCATGTTTTCAAGTAGTCTGGGATATAAGTTTTTTTGTGTGCTTGTTTTTGAGCTTTTTTAATTAAGACTGCTTCATCCATGCTTCTTCCATCGGTAATATTGAAATGTAGAGGCTGCCTGTTAACTCATTTATACAGCAACCTAGATTTCATTAATTTTACTATTTTGGTGTAGTCATAAGCAATCACACATTTAAGGAAATGTATGCAGATTTAAAAAAAAAAGGGGGGGGGGAGTTGTATTCTCAGCAAGATTTCAGTTTAGATTTTAATTAAAAGAGCTGTCAGAATGCAGGAGGCAACACTTTACAGGGTAAGAGTACTTTGAATATTTGCCAGCTAAAAACTCTTTCAAATGTCCGAAAGCCATGCTTATTAAGCAATACTACATTTTATGTGTTGACTTGTTTTGTTTTTTTTCACTCATGAAAACAGAAGAAACCAGGCAAAGATTCTTGATGGTTGATGTCTCTCAATAGTCCCCACATTCACCTTTCTAAAGGTGAAAAGATACTCATTGAGTGGTTAGCTTCTCTACCAGTGTACTGTCAAATACATAAATACAAATGGAAATGAAGGTAAAGCTTTCACGTGTTCAGGTAGACTACAGAAGACAACTCATTTCATTTGTCAGATGATCAGAAAAACAGGAATGCAGCAATTTTCTTTATTCTATGCCAATTTCTGAAAGAATACAAGGCCCCATAAGAAATCTCATTGCTAAACTAAATCTGAAAAGGTTTTAATTAAAACTACATTTTTGTAATTACAATTTGAAGTTACATTCAAGGTTTAATATTTAAATTTATTAGTCTGTGAAGAGTTTTACAAGGCATTTCTAAAGTAATGAGCTCAGACACCACATATGTTGCATCTTTGGTACACATTATGAAGAGTTGCTTTTTTTAATGAGCTTTAAAAACTCTATTTGCATACCAGAGGAAAAGGTCAGTGATGTGTGGATCAAGTCAGTAAATTAAGTATCACAGCATTACGTTATTATGATCGCCTTCCACAGGCACACAGTAACTAAACCATAGAATGTAGCTACCATATTCTAATGTGCCCACTTACACAACCCTGCCAGCTGATGTGCGCTGGCACTGCTGTATCTTGGGTTCATCTACTCTGTTCCTTGGCCAGGTGTCCTTCACTTTCCCTCCCCACTAACTCCTGCAGCAGAATACCTGGTTTGTCTGATGATAAGAGAATAAAAGGCGGCACAGGACAGAGGGCCAGGATTCAGTATGATGGCCCATCTCTAAGCATTACCTTCCACTTTACCAAAGCATTACCAAGCTTTACCCCAGGGCCATGTCTTGAACCTTCATAATGATATCAAACCTTGGATAACAAAGCATCAGGACAGGGAAATGTCTTTCAATTGAAGCTCCATTCCACTAAAACTTTGTGCAAGGATGCAGAAGTATTGCATCTTTTTCAAAATACAAATACCAAAAGTATTTCTACTGTTATAGTTCAAAATTTCACTCCATCTACCTTAACAGATCTTTACAATTGGAACAGCTGGCAAGACCAGTTGACTTGTAGCTATACTGAAATTTGTGATTTTGTGATTAATAATAAAGTAAGGAAAGAACAAACTGCAAATACACACTCAACAGTTTTTCAGCAAAAAGAAATAAAAAAATCAGTATTCACTTTTATTTGCTCATTTTAAGGGCTAATGAAGTTGATTCCCTTTCTCAGCTCTAAAACAAGCCACAGTACTTAACAGGGGCTGGGTGTGTTAGAGACTGTAGGTGTACCTCCTTATGCATATTTATACATATCACAACCAGGGAAACAATGCTTCATGTCTGTATAAAGGTGTCAATCAATTCATTAAGTTAGACAAAAATTTTAAATAATAGCATAATTGAATACAGACAACAAGTAATTTTAATGATTTTTTTTTTTGCTTTTGGTGTGATAATCCTGCATGTAGCATTCAAAAATATAATGCAAAATATTTATTCATTTTATTTACAAGTAAAATGTGCAGTTGAGCTTATCCTTACCCCAGTAATTTTTTTTTTGTTCTTTGTGATGAATAGAAACTATAAGAAACATTTGAAAAGACAAAACAAAACTAAGAACAAAGAACTTCAGTTATATTTTTGTAGAAGGTTCATCATTAAAACAAACAAACAAACAAACAAAACTTTTACATCAGGAAAAAAATAAGAAAATCCAAGACAGTGTGAAAGAATTAAGTAGGAAACAACATATATTTTTTAAAACCACAGAGTTATTTTGCTTTGACAATCACAAACTAAGTTCTTATCTATTTGAATGTACTTTCTATTTTTTGGTAGTTAAAACTTAGAATCTTTACAACATAACACTTTTACCCTTACTACACAAATTGCCTTGAGGAGAAAAAGTACTTTGATATCTTCCCTTCCCTTTGATGAAGCAACAGATGCTTTGGTTAAAGAGGAATTCGTGCACAATAGTGTTTTAACTTGCAAGGTAGTACTCCTTTATTAAGCTGGTAGAATTCCACTAGCTGGATGAGATCTGTAAATCTGGTATGACCATCATCAAGGGTATAGAACAGCTTCCCATCGTCTTCCAACTGTAAAAATGGAAAAACAAAATGGAATCAAATCCTCTTTTGATATGGTATTTCTTCATGATTAAAGTACTCGTCTTCTTGTAGGCCAAGGTATTCATAATCTTATGACTATGGAAAGAAGGAAAATAAAAGAGATCATTCACAAAAAGATCAAGAACTACAAAAATAATGTATTCTTTAACTTTCCTTTTAAGACAGATCCATGCCTAAAAGTAAAAGTTTCTAGGATTCTAAAGAATAGTTTAATGAGCATCAGAATACACTTTCTGCACTGGTAATATTATTTTATGCTTTTGCTTCGGAGTGACAATTATAGTGATTATAAAGACAGAGTTCTACAGAGTGACCACCACCAAGTTGCAACTTACTCATACTTTTCAACCTTCACTCCATTCAGTATTCTGAATAACTTGTAGCTCCTGTATCACTTATTTTGTAAAGTGCAAAGTGGCTACACACTAGTGCAACGGTGTACTCTTTGAAACTTGCTTTACATTTTTTTTTTTTTGCATTGTTCATCAAAAAAAAGCATGCTTGATGTAGTAATATGTTCTACCTGAAGAAGAAAGTAGTACTGCTGCTTCAAGTGTACACAGTAGAAATGGACCAGGACAGAAACAAGAAACTGTAAAACATAGCTTGAAAGAATACTACTGACATTCAAAATCTTCAGCTTTTAATATCTGTCCCTGTACTAGGTTACTGAACATCAGCTCTTGCAAAATTTGCATCGCACAGCTGAATATATATTTTCTCAGTGTTTCCTCATAAGGTGATACATCTAATATCAAGAAGCTTCAGTGTAACAGAGTTTAATTAGCGTTAAGATAAATAAGGAATAGAGTAAAAAAAGATGAAAAAAAAAGGGGGAAAAAAATTTCTCAAGATTGAGAAAGTCATAAACAGAGCTTTCTGAACTATGGCAGAACTGCAGAGCAATATTTACTGTACTACAGGAAGATGCAACTATCGTAATTGAGTGCAGTGGGAGAAGGTGCAATTATCTCTTACCTGTAATTAAGATTTCTCATCTGAAGCAGCTGTTGAGCTGTTCTTATGATTCATGGTTATTCTACCACTTTCTACCAAGTCTGGAAGTAGTTTGCAAATTCTTTATTCTCAGACTTCTGTCAGTTTAGTACAAACACTGCTAGTTAAGGAATGATCAGTGTGCATATACAAATTTCTGTGTTCCAGCCAAAACCATAAAATGGATTGTCATACATTGAACTTCCCTTATGCATGGAATTTTTCTGCCAGCACACTGAAGACAAGGTAGAGTTGACATTTCAGATGTCTGTTGACCAGGACATCATTTTTAGGCTTTTTTTCCCTCCTCCAAATTATACCCAAACTCTGAAGTTAATTACAGACATTACTGATTCTCTGAAGAAAGTAATCAGCTTTTTTCAAAATTAAAGCTCATTCTGAATTTACATTGCCCAGGAACCTAATGTTTTCTTCAAATTAGGAAGGCTGCAGTGAGAAGGTAGAAAAGTACACTCCTTCACATGGACTACAGAATAGCTAATTTCAGGTTAGACTAAACTGAAATAAATTTATATCAGAGTATTAGGACTGACGAATACATTGAAGATATCAAGCACTCTAATTTCACAGTATTGGATCCCAAATGTTTACCCAAAATTTTTCTTCTGAACTTTTTACACTGAATTTCCCACCACCCACCTTCACTACCTGTTGCACATTACTCATGTTAATATGATACAGGCATTAATGTAGGGAAAAGTTGAACTGGCAGGATGTACATTATACCCAGGATATTTTTAACCTTAATTAAGCTAAAATGTAAGAAAAAAAAATACATTTAGAGACTGCTGCTCTGTGGTAGCTCCCTGCAACATCTGCTCTTAGAGAAAAGAACATATTTCCTGATAAGAAAAAGTGGTAACTTGATTTTAAGTGTTAAATAACATCTCAATGAAGAAGTATTTGTACAGAGTTCAGAAGGGTTTCTAAACCACACAACAGTTATCCTAAAGTAAATACTAGAAGCAATCATAGTCAATAGAAACACAGAGACCTTAAACCTAGGATTCTGATCACTGATGCTGATGCTCACAAAGGAACCAGGATATAGACATCACCTTTGGAGGAAAAATTCTTGCATTGTTTGTAATTAACACAGCAAAAGTCCCAATCAACTACATTTTACATGACATCGATTCCTTCATTTTCTCTTTCAAATAATGCTTTAGTCTTATTTTACAAGATTTTCTTTTTTTTTTCCTGGGGGGGGGGGGGGGGGGATACCAGGTATAATCCCTAGGTAAGGCATACAGAAATTTTGTGAATGACCATATCTGACCACCAGATCAGGAGAAACAAAAACAAAAACAAAACCCACCACACTGATTTCCACTGAGAAAAAGCAGAATCTCCTAGAAAGTTCAGAAGAAGGAAATATGGAAGCTAGAATATTATTAGGTTTGGAAGAAAGGTTCTTGCCAAGACAGAAGAAAAAGCTGCAGGTATTCTCAATTACGTCAAGCATCTGTGGCTAAAATAGATAATGTTAAAAGGTTTCTCATCCCAACAGAAGCAGTCTGAAAAGAAAAAGAAAGAAACCCCCTGTATAAACCTCCTCTGAAGGAAGTGGAAAGGATAGGGAAGACTGGCCATTCTGACAGAACTGGATATCGTCACTGAAAACTGATGGAAATATGACTTTAATTGAAGAAATTTCAGTTACTTATAAGTAATTGGCCAAAGTAAACAATTTTTTTGTTAAAGTTGTCCTCCTTAAGAATACATGGACATGATTAAACCCCAATAAAATGAATCATGAAAAGAGGGGATTAAAAAAAGTTCAGTAATAACCACATATTTAGACAGATGAGGCAGCAGTACACATACACAGGTCAAAGGCATCCACCGAAATTAATGACTGAAAAGTAAAGCCATTAGGATCTTTATTAAATTACAGTCTTCATGCAATAACAGTTGCTTCTGTTACAGTTCAAATAGATCTGTGACTTTTACCAAGGTATTTTAGGTAAACAAAAACTTAGGATTACATAATAATAGTCAATATTTATAGAAAATCAACTGCAAAGGTCATAAATTTTCAGGTCTAGAATATTTTTTATTCAGGTGATATGGTTGTTACATTTAGTATACTCAATATCTCCTCTACAACAGCAAAATGGAAAACAAACAAACAAAAAAAAGTACTACAATTATTTGATTTCTATTGGTTTACAATTGTAAATGGAAACTGAAAATTTTACTTACTGGTACAATCTGAAAATGCTTTATTTTTAATCCATGACTCAGTGACAGTACAAATGTTTTGGGGTTACTTTGGCTATCACGTACCAAGAATACCCTAAAAAAGATTGAAAAGTTTTCAGATGAAGATTACTCTGAAAAGCTTTTGTAAATATCCACTTAAAATTGTTGTAGATTTGAAACAGTAAGCATTGTGAGAAGCAGACAGTCTTAATTACTAAAACTATGCTTTTAATCAGTTTTCCTCTGAAAAAGTGTCATTGAACATACTTTTTCTTAAATTCTTCTTCACCTTGAGTGTTACGTGAAAAATATACATTCTCAGAATGAATGACACTGTAGGCATTTGTTTTTACATTGCATAGAATTACAACGCATCTCTTCAAGCAGAAAAAAAAAACCCTGAAGTTTGTGCAAAGTTTCCCAATTCCCAGAGAGCTACTGTCTATTTTGTAGCACAGTTATTGAAAACACAACACTCTCAATGGTTAGTTGTGTCACTGCAACCAGCTATTCGATTCCAGACAGATTGTACACATAGTTTTGTCATAACCTTGTCGAGTAATCTGGTGCAGACTAAGGATGAATATTAATTTCATTGGACCATAGAGAAGAACAGTTTGGAGGGCAGAGGCAAATACCTTGCTCACAGCTTTGTAGTGAAGAGTTTGAACTGCCTGTAGTATGCAGGTCTGGAGTGGGTATAGCAAACAAATGTATCAAAGAAGAGAAATGGAGAGACAATCACAGGCGAGCATTCTACTTTTTTAGGAGGCCAAAGAAACAGGTAATGTAGATTTGCAGATGTCAAACAAGTGAGCACTAGCCACCTGCTTTTGCCCAACCACATATCAGAAATGAGAGCATGACAACTATTTGAAAAGAAAGGATTTCAAGAGAAAAAAGAACAGCAAAGACTTTCAGTGAACTTTCACAGGATAACAGCATGTATCCAAATTACTGAGTAATACTACTCAGTACTTTAATTCCAACTATGAATTTTGTTTTTACAACAAAACTAAGAAATTATCTGAAATTAAAGAAATTCTGATCTCATAATCATTAAAATTTCTATCAAAAGCCTCATTCAGACCAACTCAGGACTCTGATACTAATTCAGTTACAAAAAAGGGATAATTGCCAACCCACCACACAACAGTGAGATAAGAACGAATATTTCTCAATACACTCAGGCTCTCCTAATAAGCTCTCTCTCACCACCTAGTGGCTTTTCACCCCTTTCCAGGACATCGATTACTTGTTTTTTGGTTTGCTTTTTTTTTTTGGCAACGCAGCAAGATCCCTTGCATAAATTAAATCTTGTACATGTTTGTCACTAAGAACTGGCTATTTTTATTTTTTAATTCAGAAAAAAAATAATTATAAGCATGTGCTATTTTCCAAATATCCAAATTGAATTCTCTATACAAAAGTACCACATTAAACAAAACATGGAGTAAGCACATACCACACGAAAGAAACTCTAGGTGGATTAATATTTTTGCTCTCATTTTGCTTTTTGGAATAGGAAAGATGAGCAACATTTGTTCCCCTTCATACAAAAAGCACTTTACTCTTTCCTAACCGTATCAAAACTAACTTACTTCAGTTGAAGAACCTTTTAAAAGATCACTTTATTATGAAGAATGGGCTGTAAGTTCACGCAATCTTAGAAATGTTGTTTGGAGGGGCAGCTTTTTAGATGTGGTGGATGACAAAAACATTCTCAAAAATATACAAGGAATTTTCTGAATGACCAACTGCATTTTGCCATGGGACTTCTGGAAATGCTCTTATCCCATTCACTTGCACATGCTTGCACAATTCACATTCAGTATTGATCAGCTTTCAATCCTGTCAACTACTTATCACTGAAAAGTCTTCAAATGTAAAGAGGTAAAGTTCAAAATCTGCAATGCTGCTACATAAACACTTTTAAGAACGTTTCCTCCACATCTGAACAGTTAGACCCAAAAGAATTAAGGTGTACTAAGAAGGAATAAGACTTTTCTGGTCTGTAACTGTCATTTATTTATTTCAGCTACTGAAATTAGTATACCTTACTACAGTAGTCCTGTCACCTTCTATTAGCTACATAAAGTGTATTTGTAAGTAAATATGGTGTATATCATATACGTAGAAGATCTCTGCTTGGTATCAGTTTTACCTTTAAAGCACCTGAAAAGGTTCAGCTTGAATACTTCTTCTCCAGCACATGCTGTAATGTATTTATGTCTTCACTGTATTTCATGAGTTTGCATGCCAATTTATGATTGCTCATACCACTATGTTATAATCAGTTCTAAACAGACCACTCAGGATTATCATCCTCACCAAAATCACAGTGCTTATCTCTGAGTAGCTCCAAGAATGTTTCATAGAATACCTCACTGAATGCATCAGGCCCAATTTTACAGTTAATACAGAAGTATGAATAAAAATGCAGAAGCAAAAAATGTCAGGATTTGATAATGAAATACATAGTCTGTCGTTTTTCTCTGGATGAATGTTTAAATGAGAGAAAAACAGAAGTGATTAGCCTTCTCCTAATATTTATTGTTTATCATTAAGGGATAGCAGAATTTTTACTCATTTTACAAGAAAAGGCATACTTTTTTCCAGTGCCTATCCCTGCACAGGAGACTTTGGGATAAGGTTAGGCAGCTTCCTGAGTTTCCTTCATTCTTTCATCACTAATAAGAGATACAAAATACACCAGTGTCAAAGTTGATAGGTCACAGAGAATATTGTGCAAATACACAGCTCAGTTGCTTGGCTCTGAGAGAACACAAGTAATCTGTCAGTGACAGAACTGAAGTGTTAGATCACCAATTTAATGCTTCCAAAAGACATAAAATAGAAACCAACTGATCCCCAGATAGCCCTATATAAAAGAATTTTTATTTCTATTAGGTAAGTGCAAAATCTTTCTTCCTCCATCTACCCCCTACAATAAAAAGTAGTATTGTTGGCTAGAAATATGTCTCGGAAGAGTTATTTAAAGAATTAGCTTACCCATCTACAAGTCCATGCTGTAAAATAAGTCTCTGAGCTTCATCTCTAGAGATTTTATGATGAAACCATGACTGAGATCTGTGAATAGCTGTAGAAATAAAGATATTTTTAAAATATATGTTGCCATTACAGAAACAACTACTGCATTTTTCTGTAATGAAATAACTCACACATACCCATGTTAGACATGGCAATAGGACTATCATGTGGGTTGAGTCGTAGACACCCTCTTCTCTGTGTGAGAGAATTAAAAATGATTTCAATACTTTTTTGTTAAAAAAAAAAAAAGAAATTAAATTAGGAAACACTATTTGATAGAACAAAAACATTTATACCCGCCAAGCTAATCCTTCTTCAACTGCAACTGAAAGGGCTTCTGTTGGATTTTCTATAATTCTGCTTCTGTGTCCTGAGAAATCCATTGCAACTAAAGAATTTTCTGAAATACTTCTCTGCAACAAAGAAAAATAGATTCAGTTTGTTTCCTTATTTTATTATCATTATTTTCATTGAAGATCCATCATTTAAGACAGTTCTGAGTAAGCACTATATTTTATAAATAGAGTTTCAAATAGAGTATTTTCTACCTCAGCCAAACTCATTATACCCCAGGTACACTGCTGTATGCTGCTACAAAATGAAATTTCAGTTTGGCAGCACAAATCATTTTCTTTGCAGTACTGTGATAGATGATGAATACATAAATAAATTAATTTAACATAAATAAATAAATAAATTTAACATAAATTCAACTTGCACGTGTAAGGTCAATATCATTAAGTTGACCAAGAAAAAAAGATAAAATATGAAATTCCTATTCATAATCATCCTATGAGCAAAGATTTGAAATATTCTGCTATAAGTATGGCATAAATTTATGCATTTAAAATCTTTAAAATCAGAAAAATTTCCCTCAAAGTTTAACACTTAAACACTGGAAACTTTTATGGAGATGAAGTTCTATTTTAATACTTTCTTTCAAATTCTTAACCAACACAGAACAAGCACAGATTCAACACTTATGCAACCTGTTATTTTAAAAAATGCTTGGTTTTCATTTTTTCCTCCCAGTGAATATCAAGTTTGTAACAACAGAATAAAAAGCATTTCAAGTCTTAAAGCTCACCAAAACACTACTCAGAAACTCAGGTTTATAAAAAACTTAAATATTTGATACTGATTGCAATGTCTCATTATGTTGGCTGGCACTGGTGTAACAAATAATAAAAAGAACAGTCTAGTATTCTATAAATTGAAGTAACATCTAGAACGTAGGAGGCCCAGATTTCTGTCCAAAACCAAAGGAGCTCTCCTTCCTGTACAAATGTAACTAGAAACAGAAGGCAGTAATTCTACAGTTCACTGTAAGGTCTGCCTGAGTAACTGTAACATGCAAGGAACTCAGCAAAAGGAAAACAATAGGGCAAAATAAAAGACTCTTGGAGATAGGAGGGAACTTCTCGCTGCTGGCATGGCTATAAATTAATCAGGAATGTGAAACTTGAAAATACTTTCTCTATGAATCATGTTCATTAGCTTGTTCACCTAATTCTTGAGTTTATCAAATTTTCTGTTGAATTCACAAATTATAGGCAAGTATAACACTTGTACCATGCTTAATGCCAGTTACATATGTGGCAATAGGATCTATATGAGCTATAGTGCACATGGCTGTGCAAGAGGAGACGGAATCAATAATAGCTCCCAGACCCATTATGAAAGTAGCAGCTGGCTATCATTAGCTTCTTGCAACAGACAGTATAAATACGGTCAGTACATTAAGTGTGATTCTGAAGCCATGCTTATTAGCAATATCAGAAGACAGTATTTTTGTGAATCCAAATAAAAGCAAATATACATCTTAGTTGCTTTAACAGCAAAACTATATTAAAAGCTTTAAAAAAAAAACACACACAAAATCATAATAATGGGCCCTGGCAATAAGTAATTTTCACACAATTTAAACAGTGAAAAGCATAAAGTGCTGTACATCACTCATAAATAAATAAATAAATAAAAACACCAAGAAATGAAATGACTCAAAGAACTGGGATCAGTAAGACAAGATATCGAAAGGACAACCCCATCCCCAATTATCTGGCTGGGGAGATAGACAGATCATCAGTCTACAGACTACTGCTCCTCCAAAATCCAGTTTTCCAAATTATGGTGTTCCTCTGAGCTCCAGGCATGATTACATCAGATTAAATTCAATTTAAATAATTAACCATTTGGGGAAAAAAAAAAAAAAGTAAGATGGAAGCATTACTGTATACTGAAAAGGATTTGTTAAAGCTTTCTTATTAATCATTTACAGTTTGTGTAACCTTGAACACTATATTCTTTTTTAATACATTTACAGTTCAGCAAGTTTTTAAAAATCCTCTTTGACAGTGATAATAAGCCAATAAACTCCCCAAACACTGACTATTTGACAAAAGGGAAAAGCCTGCTAACTGGTTTGAACTGCCCAACTTGTATTAAATAAGTAAATTAATTAATTAGCTCTCTCATCTCCCCTGATGTCCCTAAAGATTTCACACATCCAAAGCACATTCAAAATTGCAGGATCAGGTCAGTAGTGTAACGCCAGTTTAAAATAGCACGATTACAGAAACAGTGTATTTACTCGTGGAGCTACTGTGAGACATACCATAGGTGTTAGACTCAAAGGGCTGCAGCCACTTCTCCCTTGATATGGTTGCACGTAATTCTGATACAGCTGCATCCCATACTAAAAACAGAAAATAAAATCGTTATTTTAAGCCATTAACCTAAGCTGAGTAAACTTTCTCCTAGATGTAAAAGGCAGTGCTATGATTCCGTTATTGTTTATCATTATAAAATAGAGACAAATGCTCTTAACAACATTGTTTTTGCTTTAGTTTTTCTAAATGTACATTCTACATGTAATTCTGCTCAGTTTATACACCAACTGACCTATGCATATTTTTTCCACAAACAAACACATTTTTAAATTATCTTGTGTATTCTTGAAGCTTTTTTGTCACTATCAACAGTGTCACTAAATTCATCCAGGTTACATATAAGTACATGTGATGTCATCCCATCCCTTACTGATTCCAGTCATTTGGCCTGTCTGTTGAGATGAAAGTTCAGCTTTAATTGTACTGCTATGATATTGCATGGGAACTCATAATTACGTTATTTCTCTACTTCACAATATCAAAATTTCACATAGTAAACTTAAGAAAGAAGTTAACTCCACACAGAAGTTACCTTAAACAACCTTATTGCTGTCATCCAACAGGTCCTACTTTGTTCATCATCTGCACAGAGTTGTTTCAGGTCTCTGGTTCCTCCTGATTTGTTAGGCTAGAAGGCCACAGCACATTTTTTTTTTTAGCATTAATGCATATCTCGAAGATAATACCTGTTGAAATAAAAGCCACTAATTCTCCTATTTTATAATAGACAGCTGAACATTGTTTTCAAAAGCCTTAAAGAAACTTAAGCTTACCAAAAAAACTGTGGCTTGCTTTAATATATATCAGAATGATAAGCTTGTACCTTAAAGCAGAATCCATAGCTTGTTGGTGCTCCAGAAAACTTTTTGCCTGTCAAAGACATGTATATATCACTATTGCTGAATTCACAGAAAAACTGCAGATGTCTTGGCTCCTATAAAGAAGAGCAATGTAATACAGTTAGACTATTTTTAGCTAGCCTCTCCAGATAAGAAACTCAGATTAGTACAGCAGTTATCTTGTTCCAAAACGAGGTCTTATATCTCAGTTTTAACTGTGACACTGTCTTGTGAAACCTAGAAAGATGCAACTCAAAATTCTCTTCCTGATGCAGAGAACAAACACCTCAAACTACTCAAAAGAGTTTATTCTTCCGAGAGAGAGAGAAAACAAAAATTGTAAAAGGCATTCGGTTTCTGGGAAAACATCTACTAGATTCAAGTCACAGTAAGAGCAGAAATCAGAAATTTTGAGAGCAGTATTCATTTTAAGCATTGAAATAAAATATACTTTCAGAAATTGAAAAACAGCACGCTGTAACAATTACTGTTCAGTAGCTCAATTAATATCCTCCTGTGGATAACATAGAAAACTCAGAATGATGAAAAGCATGTGTTTTAAGTGGTCTGCATTAAAGGTGTCTCATCATCAGTGTATCCTGTTTAATATAATCAGGCTAAATTCCTGCCATCAAAAATTTGAACTAGCAAATGAAAAACTGAACAGTGATAAAAATTTGAGAACTCTAAAAATCTTCCCTTAAAATCCTTTTATGCATAGGTTATTGTTCAGTTTACACATTGAAGTATTGCGTTCATCTTTCAGAGCATCTACTTACAGTCCAGAATTTTAACTATTATGAAAAGATTCTCTATTCACTGATTGGAAAAATGTTACAAGAACAAAGTGAAGTTAATAGCAAAGAAGAACCTATGTTTTCCTGGTACAAAGCTTTTCCAATTCTGTATCTCAATCACTCTCTCCAATTATCATAGATAAAATACAGAATGTTTTCCCTTTTAATCACATTAAGTTAAAATTTAAATTTGAATTTATACCACATTAAATAACAAATATATATACATGTGCTCTAACTTCATAGATCTTTCCTCTTTTCATTTTTTTTCTTTACATACCTTGGATGTACCTTTAGTGGAAAAATAAAGGCCAGATCTTCTCAAAACAAAGTACAACTTTTTCCATGATTTTTTTCCCTGCTCTTTTGCATGTAAATAACCATGAATCTCAGGATAAGTGCTGGAGCTTAGGAACATCTGAAAGAAAATATCAGACATGCATTTCTCTTTTTATCTGAAGTCATCTTTCTATTTCGTTAACATACTCAGATAAGACTAAGAGGAATATACCACTGAAGCCACTATTACACCACGGTGATTCAGTTACTACGTCTAACCCTATTAAGAGTACCTCTCATTTAAGGCATACAGACTATTACATAACTCAAAGGTACACAAGACACGTTAACACATTTATATGGAACATATGTTTGAAATGAGAAAATTAGTTATGCAATATGTTGACTTCAGCAACAAAACCAGTGTAAGAAGTTCTGATCCCATACCTCAGATCCTATTTTTATAAAACTACACATCTATGCTACCAACAGAAAGAAAAAAATGACATCACTCCTCACCCTCCCCTGCCTGTTACAAAGCAGAAAAGGGAACTGATGTGAATCAAAATTAATTCACTAAACAAAATATCTATATCACAATTCCACGCACGGCTGGAAGATACTAATATTTTCAAAAGAGAAGGAAACAAAGATCTCAGGGCCTTACGTGGTGCTAAAGTAGGTGTTTTTGTTGCACCAAGAGCAGGAGGCTGCGCCACACACCAGGTATTTACTGCCTGTGTTCAGGGTCATGTGATGGAGAGTTTTTGGCTGAAAAAAGCTGCATCAGGAGCAAGAAAGGAGGGGCTTAAAGTCTCAGAGGGATCAGCCCTTTTGCCTTTAGAACCCCAGGTTTGCACCATGACAAATCCTTAGAAAGGCAGAATGATATGGATAGACAGAAGTTAACTGAGGCACTGAGAGGAGCTAATTCACACACTGTCTCTGCTCAAGACATTCACTGACTTCTGCTTAGGCATTTCAGCCAGACACTGTCAAAATGCAGTACGGCTATCATCTTGTGAAGACCAAGCATACGGTTTTATTCAGTCTTCAAAAGCACCTATAAATTTTGTCAATAGTATTAACTGTATTCTAATTCAATTTAACATATTCATTTCTGTTCCTCTTCCTTCAGCAAAACTAACCAAAATTACGACTCTTACCTAAACATACTAACCTAGAACTTTTCTATTTCCACATATACAGAGGAATTCATGTTATTACTACTCTCTCAAGGAATTTTGTCCTATGCTGGCCTATAGTAACATAAATAATACCTAGGCTACAAGGAACAAGGGGCTTTCCTGCTGATATCTGCAGCTTTTATTGTTGTGTTCTCCTCCTTTCTGCTGCCACTTTTAGAAAATCTGAGTTGATGGCATGAAGCAACAGATATCCAGGCAAGAGACTGGCTGGCACCAAACTGCGGTAAAATGATGAAGTTAATGTGATTTTGGAAGTACATCATGTTTTTCACCACTAAATAACGGTGTCCAACCCAAACAAACAAGGCTAACTTTCACTTCTATTGTTTTCCTACCTTGCAGTCAGATGCATGTCAGTACAACATGTAGACCATCTCAAACTGATTGAATTGAGATGTTATGAATACAGTAATGTGGGCAGGTTTCATTTGACAGAAGAGCACCCAGAATATCTAGCCCACAACTAAGAATGCATTATGAGAGTCTCACTGCTATTCACATGAATAGTAAATTACAAGACTAGGTACATTCATCTTCATGTGCTGCTGTCATATAGCCATGTACAAATACAGTTTAAGTTATTTGATCCACACTGAGAAGCAGGTCCTTGTTCAGTGTTCCAACCTGTTAATTTTCCCATTTGCTGTGTATTAACAGCTTCACTGATGGTGAAGATAAAACACTGCCCCAGTACAGCCTTCAACTCCATAACAAAATTCAAACTGAAAATTTAGGATATTCTAACATGGTCAATCTATATAAACCAAAAGAGCATCTCTTTAGGTTGTAGGATCTTTGCAGAAGAGATAAAGAGTGCTTTCTATCAGTCTGCATGAGCATCTTCCCTCAGCTCCTGTCAAAAGAGCTTCCAAACAGAAGCACAATCAGGAAAAACTTTCATACGCAGCAGGCCAAAGTGCAGAAATAGTACAAACCTCAGTTTCAACAGTCACTTCTGTACCCGTGCTATCAATGCTATCAGAAGTAGCAATATTGCTAGGAAAAAAGGCAATTCTATATCCATCTTTCTTTCTATGACAGTTGAGGAATGTGAGAGAAAATACCGTTAACTGTAACAAGAAATGAGCAGAAAATATACTACAGAGTGAGAACTGAATATATTTAATAAATACATAAAATTAAATACAGTAGAAAGCAAAGTGTTTTGATTTCTTCAATGGAAGTGCATGCAAGAATACGGGGGAAAAGGATTACTGTTTATGCAGAAAAAAGAAAATCAAAATAGGCCAAAAATATGGAAAATCTTTCATATAGGTAAAAGAAGTGGGAAGAGTTACGTGATGTCATGTTGCAGGCAAGAATTACTGGTTAACAATATGTTGAAAGAAGTTTGTGCCCTGACTCTCATGCAGTGAAATATATAGCGTGATATGTGGGGTGTGTCAAATGTCACCATGTCTTTCAGATTCTAATATATGACAGCACCAAGGAGTAGATTATTATTTGATATGCTCTAAGACCAACAAACTTAAAACCAACCTGAATAACAAACAAAACAAAATAAATAAACAAAAAAAGAAAACAAAACAAAAAGAACAAAAACCAGCAGCAACAGGAAAAACATTCCACTAAATGAATACAATAGCCAAAAAAAATCAAAAAAATGCTAGATGTCACTTGAATAAAGATTGAAAGCTGCATTCTCAACTACACAACTTATTTGTCTGCTTTCAGACACTGAAGACATTAATAATGCCTTCAACTTTTTCAATGGAAGAATGGCTGCACTGGAGGAAGAGAACAGTATTTGCTGAGATCAGTGCTTCTCAAGCAGATACACACAAATTTGAGAGTTAGAGAAGCTGTTATTGTCCTAAGACTCTGTGAATTGTGCTTTAATTTGATAACTGATTTCTTCAAAAAATGCAATGACTGCTGTCCATGATCTAGTCCAAGGCTACTAGGAAGGCACAGGATTTTTCTCAGAACATCCTAATAAATTTGAGGGTCACCAAGAAAGGAGCTGATACTGATGTGCACTATTTTCTCTTTCAGACTTCAGTCATTTTGAGGGGCTCAGACTGGAAGAAAGGCCAAGTAAACCCAGTGTTGAAGATGGAGAAAGAGAACAGGCAGGCTAGAATACGTCTGGAAACTGATAAAAGACTGAAATTTATTGCAGAGGTATTCCAGCCTGAAACCTGTACCAGAGTCAGATAAAAATGATCAGGAAAAGAGGGACTTGCTGTGGCAAAGGGCTTAAAAAAGAATGCTTGAATCTTAAATCCATGAATACAAAGAATGGAAACAACTAAGAATATGGAGAATGAGATGGAAATAGAGAAGGGAATAAGAGGAAACAGCAAAAGGGAAGAATGTATTGGTAATTCGAACTTCCACAAAATTCTGAACATTTGATTTTCTAATTCTGTTCTGTCTTTAACTTAATTTTTCCATATGTAGTGTTCATGTTTTACATTTGTTCAGGAAAAATATATGCTACTTCCTCTAATATATTCTACACTATATGAAAGGGTTTTTTTCTCATTGCTGTGGAAGATGGTTTGGACAGGTGCTATCTACAATAACTCTCTGACATACATTATACACAAAAAGCTATTAGAAAGAAGTAACCAAATTGGTCAATATGAGTCTTGAACTCTGAGCTTCAAGTCTACCTACAGAACTCAAATAACAATCACATCTATTCAGCAAACAAGGAAAAAGGGATAGGTCTATTCATAAAGAAAAAAAAAAAAGCATAAATGCCCATCTAATTTTAACCATCCCTAATGAAGATGTGTCATCACTGCATTTAAATGTGATTGACATCCTGCATAGTGAAAAAAAATGATAAAAGATAAAAAAAAAAAAATTGATTCTATAAAACAGTCTTAGAAGAAATTCATTTACTTCAGCAAGGTTATGATTTCATCTAATTATGACGGGCTCAGTCCTGTCAACACTGTGTTTTGCTGTCTATTCATTGGGAATGCTGTCTTGAATAAGAATATGAAAGGATCTAATGCATGTATCAATGCACACCAAATAAGAGCACATTTTAAACAAGTCACAAGGCCTATTCGAAATTACAAGCAACAAGTTTCACATCTAATTAACCAAGTGAATGAGTCTGTTACCCACCTATGAGAGTTAATAGTACTCAAACAAAACAAAAAAACTCAGTATGTAAAAACAATAGAATATTCAATAGAATATTTCATTGTCATTGAAGACTGATTAAAATCTACATACTGCACTGAATATTTTTTTAAGGCATCCAACTTGCAAAAATAACTTAATGTGAAGTCCAAATAACTCACACTGACTACAACTAGACGTGCATACAGAATGGTCACAATCTAAGCAATATAATCATATATATCTTCTCCTTTTTTTTGAAGGCTAACAATCTTTACAGCCAAGAATAATTTCCTGTCCTCTTTCACATAGACATTTGGCATATTTCAGAACTAGTGATTTTATTTAGCACTTGATAACTAGAGAGGAGGCGGGTATACATTTTGATTTTTTTAAGGCCATTCAGATGTTCCCATCTAAAGTTATGAGACAAATATACTTCCTCTTTTGCTTTCAATGAAAGTCAAGAAAATCATACTTGAAAAACATTTTACTTGCTTACAGGTCAATCCACAAAAAGCTATAAAAGTTTCAGAAGTGATTTTTTAATCATTTCTAAGCATTGATTTGTTAAGATTAATGTCTCTCTTGATACCTGACCAAGCACATCACAAATAATAACGCAAGCCCATTAACTTGTCTTAGTGAAAGTTTCCAAGAAAATAGCAACCCATTGTAAACTATCAACGGAAGAGCTGCTGAAACAAGCATGGCAGCTACAAAATCTGAGCGGGTATTTATGTCTACTAAGGTTTGTTAGCCCAAATACAAATTAAACTGACAATACAAGATAAAATAGTAGTACTTGAGGGATCACAACAAATTTTTCAAACTTAACAAAATTATATATTTTTGTGTATATATTATATACACACACATATAGAATGATTATCAATCTCCACAAGTCTTGTACATTTTCCACATATCGCATACGTTTAATTCTCAGGGCTGAAAAATGCTCTGTGTAAGGGTATAAATGGCAAACAGTTTAATCTTAAAATACTCAAATATCAGATTGTTCACATGAAAACAAAACAAAACAAAATTTTAACAATAAAGGGAACAAGAATCAATGACTACACTAAACACTTACTACTAGTACTAGTACTTAAACTATTTGTCCTGTAAACAGGAAAACTGAACCAATTTTTATTAGACATGCAGCATCTTTTGATGTTACAAAATTTTAATTTAATTTCCTAAAAATGATTTATATAACACAGTACGCACCAATTACTTTTTATGTGGAACTTTTAAAACTACATTTGGGGGTTACCTATTTGCTAGCATCCCCTTCTTTGTATATTAATACATATACAAATATAAAATACTTTATATAAAATACATATATATATATATACACATACATACGTATATATATATATATATAAGAGGATGCTATCAAATATATATATATTAGATAATATATACATAAGGACATAACTTTTTAGTACAGATGAATGCCTTGAAATTTGGTTCTTCAGTGTTCTTCATTTGCTGGTAGAATGCATTATATCGATGCACAAAAATATATCTTTATTTCCATATTACTTTCAGTTCTACTTTAAAATATCTCTTTTTATGCTGCCTTTCCAATCATTCTTTATCCCCAAAACTCTCACACACACAGTGTTGTTGTCTTAAGACCAGTGAAAGTTCTTCTATTAATTAAATTTCCTAGTGACAAGCAAACAAGAGTGATGTGTATGTTTCCACCTTTATTACTCATTTTTCCCCTCTTTGAGAAGTAAGATGATGATCCCTGATATGGTCATTCTGTGAAATTATTCCTGCTGTAAATTAAAATCTTGTGTCCGCTTAAAAGATGACTAACACTGAGTGACCTACCATTTTTTTTTTTTTTTGTAAGGTTACAGTAGCCTTCAAGCTAACAAATCATACTAGTCAGTCTAAATTTTCTACTCATTAAGTTCAACCATTTAACTCTTTTTTATATCTATTTGTATCACATTACCAATTCCTCACGATTCTACTGTTGTGTTGCTGTATGTGATAATTATTTCAGCACTACAATCTTTCAAGGAAAGTGTTTTACCTGAAAAACTTAATATCAGTTTTTTACTGAATTTTAGCCATTTTTGTGATATTTGATTCTGAATGAATATGCCAATTTCCAAGTATAGTCATATAATAACTGTCTAGAAGGGACGCTCCATGTTTCATAGGGAAAAAAGTCATTAACCATGTTTAGAGTTACACAAAAACTATCAGTAGATCTTAGAGTGACTAAGAGCTCACTCAATATAGACAGCTGTGAATTCCAAACTGTACTGGCTCACCTCCTTTAAAGGTTACATACCTGTAATATCCCAGAGTGTTTTACAGCTGCATTGGTCTCACTTGAAAAAGATATCATATGATCAGGAAAAAAGCTCTGCAATGACAAAAATCTGTATCAAAGCTTTGTAAAATATAAATATTAAACTTTGTATCTCTTTTGGATGTAAAGCTTTCCTTTAGTATCCTTCCTAAATTTGTGACAGCCTACATATTATTTGCTGAGAAACATTGAAATTTGAGAAAAAGCAAGATGGTTTCATGCACCACTGCATGTCATGTTGCGGTGCCTGGCCCTTAGTGCCAGGTACCTGTTAGGGTTAATTCATGTTAACTCATTTCTAATAAAGCATTCTTGCTACACTTGGTACCATAGTACTCAGAAGAACAACTCAGCAGAAATAGTAAAGGCTTTGATGAGGCACAGCAGCTGGAGGTATTCACAGCTGCATGGTTGCCATGCTCCACAGCAGGTTCTGTTCACTGGTTAACCAATACAAATATATTTACTCTTTGAAAGCTTCTCCAACTGTAAACCTACTCAAGCTTAGAATTCCTTCCAGTACAGTGATATCCGTTCAATGCGGGAATACATGATTTGTCCAGAGAAACACGCATGGAACAAGAAAACACCCTCAAATCTCTTTATTTTGCTGCCTCAATATTTGCCTTTTCAGTTAGATAATCCAAGTTAGCTTTCACTTTTCACCTTTTGGTTCCTCTTATTTATTTATTTATTTATTGATACTTCTCCCTTTGACATCTGAAACAAGAGATAGCATTAGGAGTGGTCCAGATACATTGTGCACGCAAGTAACCAGGTGGTAGGTTTCTCCTTCCATGCCAGTACTGCTACCATGGCCTTTGCCACCAAGCAAGGAATGAATCAGCAGCGTTAACCTTTGCCGCATGTTTGAGTTACAAGTTGTTTCTTCTCCCTTTCCATTCCTAACAAACACTAACTTTCACGTCACTTTCACTTACTCCTAATAGGTAATGGCTGCTCGTGGCCTTTTGTGTCAGTTGCCATTTAGCTGCAGCTCAGAAAAGCTGCCATTGGGCGGTGCTGGGCTCTAACATTCAATTTTCACTTTAACAATAAAATAATCTTCTCTAGAGATGTCCCTCCTTGTACTGCTTCATTTTATATTTTATATTTTGTTGTCACATGATAGAAACTTCACTCAAAAAAATTCTCATATTGTCATAGGTATTTGTGCAAATTCCATGTCTCTCAGTTCCCACCTCCCTCAAAAATTAATATGACTGATATTTTACAATTGCAATAAAGTTACTGGCCAACAGCTACGTACACTGCAATATATTCTTATACTCTTTATACACCTTCTAAATTAGTACTTTAGATTTATGTTACACTAACAGCTTTACAGTCTACCTGTGTGTAACAGAAAAAGCTATTCTGCAGCAACAGCTAGTAGACCACTTCACGTATAATATATTATGACTTACCACAGGATTTTTAAAAAATTCATATTTGACATAATTTTTTCTAAAATTAAATCTGTTTTCCTCTTCCATCCCCCAGTTTGACTGGACTTCCATCACTAATTCATGGTCTTCTATAGCTCTTTCTGTAAAAATACAAATAAAAATCCAGCAAATAATCTGCACCTAAGATCATAATAGCAAAACATGAAAACACAGAGGTCAGATAATTAAAATTATGTATGTTGCAAAATATTGATCAAGAAATCTGAACACAGTCCATTAATTAGGTCCATGTTACACCACATTATTCTACTCTCACTGAACTGGGCCCAGCTTCAATGTCTAAGGTAGTTCATGTTGTAGCTATTTTTCTTGTTTGTATGTATTGGTTGGTTGCTCTTTTAAACAGGGTCAGTACCATTATGCTAACCAATCCATGTGTTTCACACAGCAGAATCCAGGCAGCTTCTGCTGCATGCTGCACAGGGCAGCAAGAAACAGATCACCTCAACAACTCATCTCTGTCCACTCTGCTCAGGACATCAGGAATGCCTTTCTGACACTCAATGCAACATTAATAAATTGTAAACCATCCACAACATGGAAAAGATGCCTTCTTCCCTGGACCCTGTGATGTTCTTCCTAAAATTGCAAATGTACACAGGGCAATTCAGCATTTTAATGCTTTTGCAACAAATGCTTTTGCAAAAATACTGAGAACTTTAGCAACTGTAGCACTAGCATTCAAGAAACAAATGGTAAAATCCATGAAAAACTATAAGGAAAAAAAAAAACAGAAATCTAAAGTCTACTAAGTGAGTCCTAAAATGTGCAGTTTGAGTTAGAAGTAGGTAGAGGGGAATGGAAGAACAGACAATTCAGTTGTTTGCACTACAGCACTAGAGGTCAGAATCAGTATTCTCACTATTTTAGACTGCTCCTGCAGCACACATTCTTGACTGAATTTTTCAGTTGTAATGCAGTATCATGCATTTAAGGGAAGACACAATATAAGAATCTTCCTATAGATGTGTTGTGCATGTTTAAGGGTTGCATACTTGAAGAATGTGATGTGACTACTCAGTGTAGGTTTAAGAACAAAACATATTTCTTCCTGCCCAGATGTGGATTTTTGACTTCCAGTTCTGATTATACCTGTAAAGGGAAAAGGCAATTAAAATATATTATAAAAATCATGCAGCTCAGGCAAATTTCTGATCACATTTCCCAGACTTCATTTTATTATCATAAGAGATTTATGACGTACTTTAAGTGAACTCTGATGTTCTGTCTGTTTCTTGAAACACTTTAAATAGTGTAGCAGAAAAGATAGTGTAAGAGGTAAAGTAGTGTTTGGTTTTTCTTTGTTTGCTTAGTTGTTTTTAAACTTAATTTGGCATAACATAAAATTAACATAATTATAAAGGTAAAGCTTTTGCAAGTGATCTTTGCTAAACAGTTTGACTTTCATAAAGTGTAGCATTCATAACCTTCTAAAAATAAAAGAATCAAACGTCAAATTTGAAATAAAAAAAAATAATAATAATGCCTCTATGAACTACAGCATCCTTTTACTGTCTTCTCTTGCCCCCTCCTTCATCAGTAGCTACTCCATGCTTCCACACTGTGAAGGCTGGTAAGTAGCAGCTTGCTCTAGTCTGCAAATCTATAAGCTTCTTCAGGAGGTTTCCAGCTAGCAAATTTAGAAAAAAATATGATCATAAAAGTAAATTTTACTCCAATACGAAAATATCAATCTCAATACTAGCAGAAGACAAAGTACTCAAATGATCTACATATGAAGTAGGGAAAAGTTAAGAGCTAGTTATATTCAGTGGATGATAAAGATCATAAAGATGAAGTTCAAAGATGCTATACAAAAAATGCATTTTGTAAAAAGATCAAATGGAGCAAATAAAAAAATCAAGCAGCAATTCAGAAAACAAAAAAATTTCTCTCCAAAATACTGAAATAAAACTGAGTATTTTAAAAGTTTGGACAGGCTGTTCTACTCCAAAACACATTCTTCAATTGCAAGGGGGAGAGACATGAAAGAATCGAAAACCATACATAAAAAGAACATTTTTTTCCTTCTGAGAGAAAGCTCTCGTTTAGGATGACATTTAAAACTCTTGAATGCTTGGCATTGTGACATTTAAGAAAATACCATTTCCTTACTTCTTGGTACAAAAATAAGACATTCTGCATCACCCCCAGTGGATGGGTAAGGATGCTGATGTTTCTTTATTTTTAAGATGTAACATTATAGAACTTTTTACAATCTATTCAACTCATTTTGTTGAAGCAAGTGAAATGCTGACTAAGTACACCCCAAAACAGTCCCACAACCAAATTATTAATAAATTAATAAATGTTGCCATGAGGATGCTGCACTTCAGTTCAGTTAGATCACTATTTTCTCTCACAGCTGAATGGAGTGCTCCTCCTTGTCTCTCTGCTATCTCTTTGTTTCTCTGTCTGTAACATGACAACCACCTGCTACAGTCCTAAACAAAGATTGTTCGTAACTGTGTGAAGTAAATAAAGCACATGAAAAAAGATTCAATATTGAAGGGCTCAAAAAAGAAAATTTCAAGTGTCTCCTCTCTAGCTACCCAGCTTGAGGGAGGAGATGGAGAGAGAAGCAAAATCAAGCTGGAAAAACTGTTTTCCCATACTATTGCATAGGTAATACTTTCTGCAGTTTCCCATCGGGGAAAACCAAAAGCCTCTCCACAAACTGCCCACGTGAATGCAGCCAGTGAACGCGAATGAGAGAGCAGAAGTGAAAGACGGTTAGGTGCCTGGCCAGGGGGTTCTTATCAGGGTAAGGAGTATTATCTTTGCAGAAGAAAACAGCTAAGGAAATGGAACTTTCTTCATTCACAACCTGTCCCGCACAGGGAATGGCAGCAGAGGTGGGATTCGGAGCCCCTAGGTACGGCATGGGTCATTCAAGGCACGCCCCAGCTGCCTCCAGCAGTCCTAGGCGAGGTGGAGGGATACAGCACCTTAGAATTCAATCGGCTGCACTGCAGGACCACGCCGCCGAGCACCGCGCCGTGCGCAGCGCTACAGCCCAGGCACCGACACACCGAGCTGCCGCCGAGCCCGGAGCGGCGGTGCGCGGAGCGCGGGCGCCACCTGGCGGCCAAGAGGGGCCTGGCAGCGGAGAGCGGCGCAGAGATGAGGACACGCTGCCGTTATGCAATTAATGTCTACCTGGATTAAAAGCAGAACGGTGTGCTCAAGCTCACTGAGATTCACGCAATCATATCTAATTCAGTAGCATTCAGACAGCCGTTAGATTCTAAAGAAAATGTTTGCTAATCGATGAATTATTTCTTAATCTCCATCATACTGGAATTGACACCGACGCTCTCGCTCAAAGTATTTCTCCTTTCCAAACCCAAACACATACATTTAACTTGGGAACAGAAAAACTGTCCACATTTCCATGGATAAAACATATCACAGAATACTAAATAGAAGACAGCTCAAAACTAAACCACCATTTGATAAACATTTGTTCACACTATTTATCCACTGCTTGAGAATATGCTTAATGGAAATCAAGATCAACGTGTAAAACCTTTCAAACAAAGATCAGTGTCATGAAAAGAATTCTGTTATTATTCAGTATTATAAAAAGAAACACAGGTATCTCAAGTTGTTCCTCTCCTTGGCTAGTAGTGTTGAATTCCCATTCTTACCATCTAGGAAAATAAATTACTTCACTTTTTTTATTCTGGGCTGCCTGGTGAATGCAGGTGTGCACACCTGCATGCCAGCTTATCACAAGAGCTTCACAGTCATGGGAAAAACAATTTCACTAATGATTTGATGTTGAAATCTCTTAGTAAATCCTTCAGACTGAAGCAAACACGCTATCTGACAGAAAACATGTTCTCCAAATAAACAATCCTGCAGAAACAATACCACTATTACCACATCTGGCATACTTTGTCAGAAGTGAATTCTTCAATAGTTACAACACTACTTAAACAGCAGTCACATTATAAATTACAGAAAATGCTTCTACTGTTCATATTGTAGTGTTGTCTAAAGTCATTGTTATACTTCCTCTTCTGCAGCAGTCATTTACAGTCTCGACTCAGATTTAACTCTGACCTTACTCTGAGCTGGAAGCATCTCACAACTGATACATTCAGAGCAAAAGGTTATAAATATCTTTGAAATGTTACAAAGCAAGGAAAAAAAAAAAAAAAGAAAAACGTTTGTGGCTGTCTTCATAGGATAAAGGAGCAGAAAAGGGCAAAAAACACTTTCAGCTTCTGTAGTTCATCTTTAAAATATGACTGTTAAACATAATACAATTTGAGATTCACAGTCAAGTTTATTTTACATAAATGCAGGAGTTCAGATTCATGCAGATTCAGTTTGATATATACTCAGTGAGAGAGTTTAATAATAGGTTTTAAACATATTTTAATGTTTATTTGTGTATTTTTATTTTGAATAGACAGTACTGCAGTTACTAGGTAACAGTGAAATCTCTTTGGAGAACTAAGGCATCCAAGGAGTTTTCTACATATTTTCAAGTGCAGAAAGGCCCCCCCATAGAGTTCTTCCCCAAACCACACTTTGCACTAGCATTAGCTGAGTCTGCCTATGAGGTTGCAGAAAAAGCTTTGGTAACTCCAGCACAGTGGCAGAACTTAAAAGCAATACAAAAATCTTGAGTGATAGAAAATTCAAAATAGGCATTTTTATGGCATTAGTCTTGCTAGATTTTTCTGATGTAATCAGAATCAAATGCAATCAAAAGCCAAACACAACAGAATCCCAAGAAGTTATACTGTGAAAGGAAATATAGCTGTCAATTTAATAATACATTTTGTAGCAGGCTTCTGAACTCATCTCTTGCTGAGTGCAGGCTTTTCTGTGTTCTGTATTTTTCAGAGCTTTGCAAACTTGCCTTTCTCTCTGTATTTAACTTACTTTAATGTGCTTTATACTGCAAAATTATTCTGTATATTATGAAAAGGAACAGAAACCAGAATTCAAAATCATAATCATAATCTGAAAACATATAGTAGACCTTTAACCTGTATGTCTGTACAATATACGTAGAGGTGGGTTGTTTTTTTGTTTTCCTCACTAGGAAAGCATTAGTGGTATGGAAGAAATTCAGAGTGTTGTTTCTAGCAACTTAGAATATTTAGCATAAAAATCAATTAAGCATAGTTCTCTCGTCCACAGCTGTAAGTTTAGAAGAGTGGTTGGTGTTTTTTTTCCCTGGACCCTTCCAGAGTCACAGTAAATCTAGCCAAACTGGCTACATTGAAAAATGGATAGCCTACTCTGATGTTGTTTGTGAAGACTTGAGTTCTACTGTCCAAAAAGGATAGCACAGTGTAACCATTTTCTGTCCTTGATGTCAGAGATTTTACTCAGACATGCTGGGAATAACAAATATTTTATTTGTAATAAAAATATCCCTCCTCTTGCTAGAGATAAGCAGGAAATACCAGTGAAAGGGAAAGAACTGCCAAAGAAAAGCAAGGGAGAGCAAGAAGAATTTGCAGAGAGAACCTTAATGGTCAGTGTCTTCCAAATCTCTCTTACAAATGCAGATGAAACAGTGTGATAAAATTCACCTTATTGAAATGCTATAAAAAAGTAAGGGAAATAGAAACAACATTCCCTCCTCAAGATCAAATTCACACACACTCTTTCATATATTTTTTCTCCAAGCTTATTACAATTACACCTCTATGTAATAACAATTTAAAAATACAACTTTATTTACTGTCATACTGTTGTACAGAAGAATGTCTTACCTAAGCCTGCATGAGTAATTTCTTCAAACAGCGTCCAGTTGTGGTCATCAATATAGTGGTTCTTCAGTATTAACAGCTGACATACATCCCTGGCTGTTATATCACTTGGGATTTCCAAAGCTTTGCTACTATCATCTTCGCTGTACACTTTAATTACCTGCGATAAACACAAAAGCTGAAATATCCATAAATTTAATCTTTAGTTTAAAATCTACAGAGTAGATTAGTCCATCCACTTTAAAAGAGTTGTAATGGTTTGATAAACAAACAGCATAATCTTATGTAAGCTAAAGAAGAAACCATAGAGGATAAGCAATGAAACTGAAGAACTCTACAAACGCAGAACTACAGAAATTCAGAGCTGGTTAAGAGAACAGCAGTATGATGCTCACAGTTCTGTAGACAATAGAAATAAGGAGATGCTACAGAAATTCAAGTTGCCACTAACAAGAACTGAAACTATGAGTTTTTGTTTTATTTTTTCTTTTTAGTTGAACATATACACAAGAATAAAACCAAAAACATCAACATGGAAAACAAACACCACATGTTTGACCAAGAAAACGAAATGTTCTGAACGATGCACATGTAAAAAAACATTGTGCAAAGTAGACTTTTTTTTTTAATCTCAGTAGAAGTTTCTTTATTCTATTATTTGCTGGGGAGAGAGGGAAGGAGACAATACGAACTTTCATGACCTATCTTTGTCATTTTGACTTTTAAATTTCAGTAAGAATTTAACATAGGTACACATTTTATAGTCCTGAAGAGCTGGTTGTCCACTACGTTCCTTAAGAGGTCAATCTTTGGCTAAACCTGCTTATGCTTAGTTTCAAAAGAAAAGGATGAGGAAATCTTACTGCATACTGACTGCTGGAAAGAAGGCATGTCAATTTAGATATTGTTAGTTTTGTTTCTCTGAAGGAAACTGAATCAGTGAATCGGATTAAGCAGTTTATTCACCTTATTCTGGAATGCATATCTATTGAAATATGCGACATCCTACCTGAAATCCACCCAGAAAACCTAAAAACCTTTGAAAACCTTTCATTAAGTCATAAGTTTGTTCTTTAAAGATAAATGCACACATCATTGTAGGTCAGGATTCTATTTCTACCTTACTAAACTATGCTCATTTCAAGTATCGAAGGAACACTCAGCCCCAAACTCTTGTCCTAACTTGTTACTGCAACTACTTATCTGTTTTATGCCAAAGGTGGTAGAAAAATCAGCTATGAGTTATAACAGTATTTCCCAGCACTTTATTTCCTCCAGCTAATGACAAAAATATCCCACCAAAAATTACTTCGAAAATAAATAACAAAAAAAAAAACAGGCCTGTTCACCCATGCTGTCCTAACATCTGAGCAAGAAATTGGACTCCCTTTGAAATCACTTACATATTAAAAAACACTTACTTACACTCTCACCTTACTCCTCTCCAAAAAATCATTTTTCACTATGTAATGACATATATAACAATTCTGTTCAAACTTTGGCACAGCGCAGTACATCAGCATGAAATCCATAATGTTTCTCTTTAATATTTCAGCTAACAAATAGCTAACAGCTCAGGATTTCCACATGAGGTTCAGTCATCCTTGCCATGACACTTCTGAAGTGGAGAAAATCTCTTTCTGCTTATGAATTGACATGCTCAAAGCAGAATTCACTACAGAAAACAGTCAGGCCTCAGAAATAAGTCAATCCAAAGTCATCACCAGCCTAAGCTACAGCCAAGTACTTACATTTAATAGAAAAGGCCACATCAATATTAAATTAAGGATCAATAAAAAGGACCACATCAATATTAAATTAAAGATCAATACTGGCAAAACTGCTATGGCTGATGGCTATGGCTGGTTTAATAAGTTTTGCAAGCTTTGACAGCATTCCTACCACTAAAGAAGTTGGACTGGTAACAACATAGTCTTCTGGCAGCATGATCTTAATTCATACACAACAACTTCAAACCCTATGCCAGACACACACACACTGTGGTCTGCAGATAAGGATAGATCGGCATTAAGTATATACATACCTGCAGTATTCACAGGGATTCAAAAGTATAGCTGGGTACACCGTGAATGGGATGGTGGGCTGTACAGTTCAGTAGACAAAACAGCCTCCTAGACTAAAGCATGTCCTTCTCTGGGAAGTACTACAGGACAGGGACAGCTTCCTTAGTCTCTCCAATAAATCTGTGTCAGGATGGATTTAAAGAAATTTACAGTCTAAAGTGCCAGAAAGGAGTGAGGCTACTGAAGGGGAAATAAGATTAAGTGGTGTTCTAGATATTTTCCACATGATTTCAGTTATCTCAGGATGAGAAACCACATTAGTATACTGGCTGTGGAAACTGTCAGTATGCACCAGCAACTACAGTTCTCTCCAGGTGCTTATGAAGTTAGGTGCTGGGCTTGTTTTACAGCAAGAGCACATACAGGCCATGTTGAGGCCCTTGACGGATCATTTTTAGAGAAACTCTTTCTAAAAGGGTAAAGAGTAGCAGTGCAGATAACTAAATTCTTATTGCTGGAGAAATAGAAAAAGTCTTTTTAAAATGCTGAAGACAGCAACACAAGTCATGATAATGAGCTGCCTGCAGCCATTCAGCCTGGGGAAAGGAAAGCCTTGAAGGTGGCCTTGGACTACAGCAGCACAGCTAAAACAAAACAAAATAACAACAAAATAAAAGAGTTTCTATTCTCTGAGAGTTTTCTCACTTAGGTTTCTCAGTATAGGGATATAAATCCTGCACAAGTCTTGGACAGCTGATCACCTCAGCTCACAGCTGTGACATGAGCTAAGTTGTAAAATACAAGTGCTTTGCAATTTTTCACTTCCTTGTAAAAGATTCAAGTACAGCAGGAGACAACAGACAAGCAGTTACCTAAAAGACCCTTAAGAATTTTTTTTACAGTTTTAGTTTAATTAATGGAATGTGATGGTGTAAATCTCATCATTTAAAGGAAAATGGGAGGGATTGAGGGATTTTAATTAGAAAAAGTTAGTCAGTCCACATTTTCTGCTGTGTCTAGTGTAAGATTTGCTGGGAATGTACTTGTTTTACAGGGAGTGAAACATGTGAAAAAGGAGCAAATCAACTTCTCATTTGCCCTTGCAAACGTGTTGTAATAAATACTTCTCTTCCAAGAAGTAAAGGGTGACTCAAGACTTAAAAGACTATGCTGAAGATGCAGTTATGTTAACCTCCCACAAGTATAAGAATGCTTGAGTGGCTACTTCTTCATTCTTATTAGCAGTTATCATTTCACATTAGGTTAGGCAGTCATCCTCTTTCTTTCTTTTTTCCCTAATTTTTTTTTCAGAAAGTAGCACACAAGAAAAGAACTACTATTTGAGAGCAAGCCAATATTATAATTGTCATTACCATACACTCTAAAGCTTACTCCTAAAACCAGCTATGTAATTTGCCTTGACTATTAGTAGACTGCAAGAAAAAAGAGGTTGCCTCAGTCATGCTGAAATTGTCTTTCCTGTCTAACTTATAAATACAGTGATTTTAGCCCTTCTCAAGGCCAGAAAAAGAAAAAAAAAAAAATCAGTACTTTACATTTAAGCCACTACAGGTAAGATATTAGCAATTCCAAGATCTCCTTAAAAGAGGAAAGCACAAAGCTGAGCAGGATGAGCATCCATAATTTTCACCGTCTACAAGACTAAACAAGGAGTACAACTTTCCTACACATTTTCTTCTATAACACATTTTTTCTTCTATAAGGCAATCAGTGTGGAATGAGCAAAAAAAAAAAAAAAAAAAGCTGGACTCTATTCTCTCAAGTCTTCTTCCACACTCAACCATCTTTCCCACTACAATCATTAAATAACGTGTTTCATAGACTTTTAAGAGTGTCCAAGTCTGATTCTTCAGAATTTTCAAGCCATCTGTTCTGGAAGTTCCAATCTGCAGAAATGACATAAACATATGGAAAGACCATACCCTATACTGAGCAGTTTCAAATTTCAAACTCTGTGTTTTGACGTGTGAAAAAAGCCAGGTAGATCCAAGAGAGAAAGAAGTATAGAACACATGGGTCCTCATTTGGGTGCCTACATCAAATGACCTGACAGTTACAGGATTTCTATTACTCCTGTATAGCCATGAAAATCAAGCCACTTTTATAAATAAAGATACAAGTATCTAACTCGAGCTTGTAATTTTTACAACATATTTTCCCCCATAAATAAATAATTGTATATTTTATACTTACATTAAAATTAAAAATTTATGTTAAGCACACTTTTATTATGCACAGAATCAGGCCTCAAAGAGTCTTATCCTCCAGGGTGCTGGATTTCTCCAGCATTCCCTGCTATCTTCTGTCAGGCTATTTGCCTGAAGCATTTGTTCTACTGTCTTCTAACCTTGCCCCCTGCAAGACAATACTTCGGTTTGGTTTGTTTGTTTCTCCCACTTATTTATCTTGGCAGAGGGCAGGGGAATTTGAAGTTCATTTGAGCTACAAAGGAAGCACTAGGAAATTTTTGGCATCTCAAACAATTTTATGACTTCTAGCAATAGCTTTTTAGAGACCTCCCTTTTAAGACAATCAGAAAATTTTTAATTCATAGAAGCATTTAAGGACAGATTAACTCATGAATACCTAGAAAGAAAATGAAAGAAAATAAGTACAACAATAACAAAAAAGCTTTTGGTAAAGTTTGCTATGTGAATGCAAGGCTTTCTTCTCAAATATTCCAGCATGTGTTTAAAAGGCCAGCTCCCAGCATCCCTCCAAAAGGAAAATTTCTAGGATGAAAGGATTCCTACAGTTTGCAGAAATCTAAATCTGCCATTAAAATAAAAAGAAAAAAATTACACAACTATATGATGTAGGTGCCTGTTGCAAAGCAACTGTTATCTCTCTTGCCACAAGAGCTTTCAAAAATTTGTGCTGTAAATGTCCCTACGAGGAAGAAACACAGAGAAATGAAGCATACACAAAAACAGCAGAGAATTCATTAGCATTTTAGGCATGCAAACCCAAAATTGTGGTCTTCAAGCTTATGAATCTCTCTTCTGAAGTATGGTTCACAATGCACTGCAGGATTTCTGTGCCTCCCTATAAATGCGCATTACTGGGCAAGCAACAACAGTTACTCAGTGACTAGGGACAATTACCTGCAGGCCTGTACTCAGGAGAAGAAGGCACATCTGAGTTCTAGTATGTTACCCAGAAACATATCCATGTGAAATACTGGTAACATTGAATCCAGACTTCTTACGTGAAGCAGATTATAGCTTCAAGAGGCAGAAGAACATAAATATAGTAGCACTGGTGATACAAACATAAGATTTAAATCTCTATCCTTCATGCACTGCCTGTATTTCTAACATTTTCCTTCCTAAGGTTGATAAGATACTGCCAGCAACAGTTTTTATTCTGTATCTCTGAAGTTCTGAAATGCCTTGCTTTCTTCTTGAGATACACAAAAGAAATATAATAAAATACAGACAAGGCAAGAAGACTGGACACTCTAGATGAAACATGAAACAGCCACCTCTTACAATAGGACTATTATAAGTTTTAAAGGGAAGTTGAGCACTTTGAATGACATAAGACATACAAGGAAGACTAGGGAGAACCAGCTAAAGACACTGAAAGTAAGTGAAGACTCCAGACACAGAAAACAAGGACAGCAAATGCCAAAGAAGTAAGCAGTTACCTGAAGGAGAAGGGATCTGTTCTAATATGTGAACAAAAATAAACTTTGTACACATTTATCTGTTTCTGAGTAAGTTACAGTCCCAAAAGTTGAGAAAAGATTAATAGCAGCTAAGTCTCTGTCTTGCAATGTGACCCCTGTGCCAAGAAATGAAGAATAGTCTAGGAAAATTGCCTGGTTATCCAATCATGACGCAAAACATGTGAAATTTTTCTTAGAGTTATCAAACAACTATACTGTTTAATATTTATTTTTTAATTAATTAATTAAGGCACCACCACCAAACACTTAAACTTTTAAACACTAATGTGATTAAGTAGTAAAAAATTATTGAGATTTCCTGTAGGCAAAAAAGTGCCAATATTAATTTCAAATTATGCATTTTTCTTAGAGTTTGGGCAACTCATCATCAGTCTTTCAGTTTCCTTATAGTATATAGGGCATGTAAAATTAAATATGTTTCTGTACAGCTGAATAACAGATTGAACTCATTAAGATTTGTAAAGCGCTTAGACTTCCTCATAAGACTACTGCTATAGATGTGTAAATATGTTGTATTATAAAAAAAATAAAAAATAAGGCTAAACTATGCAGAACTCCAAATAATAATAAATTATAATAAGCTATGTACAGAAATATACCAGCAAAGTTCTTTTAAACAAAGGTTATGATTACATTATGATAGAAAAAATAGCAGAATAAGGACAGTGCTGACTTGCAATCATCTCAAAGACAACATCAGTAAAACTGAAGAGAAACAAGTCTTGAAAGACAAGAAAGTCAAAATATTAATATCATTATTTTATCCCAAAATTTATACATGTAAATCTTCAGAAGCAAAAATAGTTATAAATAGTAATAAAAGCTACAAAATATTTGAGATTTCTATATAAAATTGATCAAAAGTAAAGGTCTAGAGAAAGCAACTCCCACACTTTGGACGATTAACTATACAACTATTTTTAGAGCAAACAAGTAATATTCTTAAATATGTAACTATAGTTGGGTGACTCTTTGCACAGTTACTATAAATAGACCCTTAAATACCAAAAATTACATTGTAAAGATCATTGTACTTTAAATAGGAACTGCAGTAATAAATAACATACAGATTAAACACTGAAAGTTAAACCATAATCGGCCATCACCACAGCAAATCAAGAGTAACAAATGCAGAGGTATCTATAAAAAAAGATGTAATGGAGCCCCTAAAAATGATGTGAATTTGGCAAGGAATACAGAAAAATTTATTTAAATAAATAGTCACAAATTATAACATTTTTACACTACGGGTATCTCAAAGAAAAGCAGCTGAAAAGGCGTTTCAGGTACAACTTGTAAAGTGCATATGAATAACTAGAAAGCTACGAGAGAATTTGAACAACATGGACAAAAAATAATTAAGTAATAGAATTCCATGGAATAGCATTACATTATTGAGTAGTGATAAATATATACATTAACATCTGACACAGAAAAGCACCTGAAAATTCTCCTAGCCACAAAAAAGTAAAAGTTACCTTGTTCCTGACTTCTGTATACCATTTATTTACAACCAGCTAATGAAACGTAGATCACTTTTCAAACTCAGTAGATGGTACACATGGATCATTGGCTATTTTTAACCCAGTACATAGACATGTAGATCTCGATTACGGAGATCTACATCTTATCCACTAAAAATGTAAGAGGACTACTCAAAAAGAAATGTCTCCCATTTTATTATGTTGGCTCACAACCTGGATGTTGTGGACACTAGAGGTATAGTAGTAGAGGGTGAACTTTCCAACCAACACCCCATTACATGCTGTTGCTGTGTGACAGGTGGCCGTGGAAAGGCAGTCTGACACAATGGAGTCTGACATGGACGATCCCTTTAAAGCAAAGGAGTAACAATGAATTCTTCCATGCAGAAAAAATGGCATCCACTGACATTCATAAATATTCGCCGAGAATTTACAGAGACCCAACAGCGGATGTGAATGATGAGATGGTAGGTAGTGTGTTTCAGCAGCGGCAACATTGATAGTGGGTCACCTCCACTGGTGCAGAGTTTCAAGAGCATGGCATGCAAGGTCATGTTTATTGCTGGCAAAAATGCAGAACTAATGATAGGAACTATGTTTAAAAATAAGAGTTTTGTAGAGAATTCCCTCTATCAAACAGTGTTACTGTGTTCCTTGTATTTGTTGTAGTTTCCATGGAAATAAATAGGAGGCATACTTTTGGAGTGACCTACATAAGAAAACAATGAAGACAATGCAGTGAAACTTGAGAATTCTCTAACCAAGAGGAATTAAAATCAAAAATTAGTGGAGAACATGACATAATCTAGACTTAGAACATGTACATCTATAAGCAAACTACAGTCCACTCTACTACTACACTATGTCTTAGTGTCAAAATACCCATGCTTTTTTATATAGTTATGTCCAAACAATACAGTTCACATTATAAAGAATTAGCTATTTAGGCCAAATGTACATGTTTTATGTCCTGTTATCTTCCTTGGGAGCTACCAAATCTCAGGGTCAATTTAACAAGAGCAAGGGACACCATCCAAAGGGATCTGTCAAGTTTAAGAAGCAGGCCCACGTGAACATAATGAGGTTCAATGAGGCCAAGGGCAAGGTGTTGCACTTGAGTGGTGGCAGTCTCAGAGGTGTATGGACTGAGGGACGAACTCACTAAGAGAAGCCCTGTGAAGAAGGACCTCATGGCTGAAAAGCATTACGTAAGCCAGCTGTGTTTGCAGCTCAGGAATCCAAATGTATCCAGGGCTGCATCAAAAGAGGGGTGGCCAGCAGGGTAAGGGAGGTGCTTGTCCTCATCTATTCTGCCCTTATGAGGTCCCATTTGCATCCAAATCTGGGGACTCTAAAACAAGAAAGATGTGAAACTGCTGGAGCAGGTCTAGAGAAGGGCTACGTAGATTATCAGAGGGCTGCAGCACTTTTCTTACAAATAAAGGATGATGGAGCCAGGTTTGTTCAGCCCAGAGAAGAGACAGCTCCAGAGAGACCTCACTGCAGCTTTACAGTACTTCAAGGGAACTCATAATCAGGAGCAAGACAGATTTTTTATACAGTCTGATGGTGATAGTACAAGGAGAATGGTCTAAAACTAAAAGAAGGGAGATTTAGATTAGATATGAGGAAGAAATTTACTTAGAGAGTGGAGGTGCTAGAACAGATTGCCCAGAGAAATTGTGGATGTCGCATCCCTGGAGATGTTCAAGGCTGGATGGGACACTAGGCAACCTGATCTAGAGTCTGATTCAGAGGATGGTAACCCTGTCCACAGTAGGGATCTTGGAATGAGATGACCTTTAAGGTCTCTTCCAGTGTAAACCATTGTAGGGCAAATAACCCCCAAAAATAGCACCCAAAAGAAATAGTGCCAAAGCTGATATATTTTTGATAGGCTTAAGTAGATGGTGTACAGATAGTTAATAAGAAAATTAATAAGAAAAGAGTGGCTCACCTTCAAAGATAGTTGAGGCTCACCGATAACTCCACTAGGGAAGGATCTCCAACCAGAGATCCTTCCCTGGTGGTGGTCAGCCCTTAAATGGGGTCTTGGGAGAGGTGGAGTCAAACTCCACCCCTTCCAATCACACTCACTTGTGCCCCTGCGGCTGACCCAGTGCTCGCCTCAGGTGATCAATCAGTGGTTCAGGCCATGATTCAACAGTTCCCATACAACCATTTTGTGATTCTATTACTTAAAAAGAGTGATGGAAAAATCATATAGAAGAATTCAAAGAATCCGACTTGAAGGAAGAACTTCAGTATTTCATTAAAAAAAAAAAAGTCTTTGAAATGGAAAATGAATATAAAATAAAAATAGTTCTCAATACATCAGTGTGCATTATTCCCCAAGCTAGAAACATGACAGAAGTTATCTACATACTACTACATTTTCCAGTAAAGTCACATATGAAGATAAAAGGAGAAAGAAATTTTAGTATAAAGACACTAAAATATACTCATGGGTTTTGTTTTCTGGGCACTGTGAAGTTAAAGGCAGAAATTTATCAGTCTTATGTTATATAGCTTATCCCTATTTGTGTCAAAGTGTTAACATTATTTAAAAGAGGATTTCTGTATTTAATATTGCAGTTTGTCCAACATATCCTTCACTTGTCAGAGATAAATAGAATGCTGTGTTCCAGCACAAGAGAAAGAAAATCCGTTACTGCCACATTCTGGCTGCACTGTGTGTTTCAGCTATAAAAAGAAGTACCTATTGTTTCTACCAAGGTTTTCATCCTATGTTGCTGGTTTCTCTGCATAGCAGATCTCTTGAATCAGAGAAAAACTAAGTCACTAAAAACCATACAATTTTGCAGACAAATTCAAGCTACAACAGGAACACAGACAAGACAGGGGGCACCAAGGCATGGAATTTAGGTTCTGTAATTACTGGTAACAACTTAATAGTCATTTAATGGAAAAGATAGTCACTAAAATGAGTGGAACAAGAAGATTATTTTAAGTGAATGATGTAGTAATAGAGAGTAGTCATTTCAGAAATTCAATTCAATTTATTGACCTGTAACCATTTGTTCTGAAAGGAAAATGAGGTATGTAGACTGATCATTCTTCACTTAAACAAGAAAAATAAGAATTTGCCTATAAATTTCTCAACTCTTCACATGCTGTGATATCCTACTTCCAGAGGTTTTCTGTATTGTCTAGCTGTTTTCACTCTTCACCATTTACAAGCCACATTCCTTCATCATAGATTTAAATATTTAATATGTGTTACAGTCTTTCTAAAAGTCTTATCAAACAGTAACCCAACAACAGTCAGAAATCAGTATGACCACGTGAAGAAAAACATCAAGAGTTTGTATAAGCAGCTCATGGATAATTTGAAAAGTTGCTATGTCTGGCTGTTAAGCTACTAAAAGACAAGCAGAAGGCTCCAAATTAGATTCAGTCCCACTACCATTTAATTGCCAATCTCTTGGAAAAGGGAATTGACTGGTTCAAAAAAAGCAGAGTAAGTGGTCTAAGAAGAAAATAGTGCTATGTTAGGGTAAGTTGGAGGTGGGAACAATACAGCATGTAACAGTGAAAAAGACTGCAAAGCATGGTATGCTGAGCATTAGAGAATGAGGATTCTAGTTGGAAACAAAGGAAGAGCATTGAGGATGTCAACTGAATGCTTCTGTTTTTCGTAAGAATTTTACTGGTGACAAATGGAAAAGGTAACAGCAATGAAACAAACACTACAAAGTTGTAACCACAGGACTGCGCTAAGCATGGGAAAGAAAGACACCACAGATGATTCCCCAAGTTATTTATGATGTCCAAGCAGATGTATTTGTAGAGCTACAAGTCAGCAGTCCAAGATCTGCTAGAGATTATGATCTGCCAGAGAGAGGAGATAAAATACCTTACTAGACAGAATGCAAATGAGGAGTAAGACACCTCATCTCTCTAAGCCTTCATGGATTCAGAGCTCCAAGTCCATTAGAACATTCACTTCTTAAGCAAACAAATAAAAAAACTTCACAAATCTGGCTTCAGAAGCTGGATATGTATTCTTGAAACGTTTGATTTGCCTTGCTTTGTACTGTTCCTTAGGCACCAATTATGCCCTGCACTGTACCAGAATAAATCTCTTCTCATGCAACAACTTTAAGCTATGGAAAACAAGTTGCCCTGAAATATGTAATCATAAATAAAAGACTGAAAGCATCTTAATAAGTGCAACTCTGAAAAAGAAGCTTCTGGAATACAATACCAAGTGTAAGGGACTAAGATGGATTGGAATCAAGATAAAATCTTCAGTATTAAAATAGATTTATATTGATTAAAAAATTTTGATCGTATAATTTTGATCATATAAAAAACTACCTTTTTAAGTCCTTAAGGCAAATGGCATTTTTTCAGGATGGGTCTTTGCCTTTGTTCCTGGCCCAAACAAGAAGTGATGATGGGTGGGGCATGGCAGTACCCATTAGTAACACCATGGAAAGGAGGAAGGCAGTACCCATTAGCAACACCATGGAAAGGAGGAAGGGGTATGGATTTGAGTAACTCCTTAAAGAAAGATGATACATTTTCTTTGTGCATATTTGTAGATCTCCATTTTATCAAAAGTAAAAAAAATTCTCAAATTTTTCAGACATCTGCTTGTGGCATACTAGAAGTCTCACACAAAACGCATGTAAGTTTGTGAATTTTGTTTTTTAACACAGGACTATCACCAGCACCAGTTTCTCCCTTCATATACAGCAATATAGCATAAGGATTTACTACAGATAGAAATAACTATTCAGCAATACTCTTGATATACTTCAAGGCTTGATAACACAGTTTGAAGGTTAAGTTCTGACTTCTTGAAGCCTAATTTCAAGAGGAGACTAAAGTACTACAGCTAGAAAATGGGCACGCACTTTTTTCAATTGGTGAAAAAGCTGTTTTTTTCCAAAGGATTTCTGCCAACAGGAAAGGATTTTGAGCAGAGTAGGACACTAAACACAGCCAATTTCCTTGGTTACTCTATGAAGGTTGTTAGATGTTCAAAGACGGCAAGAAAAAACTGAAAAAACATATCAAAGATCTGTTCAAGAACTGAAGAGAGAAGGAAGACAGAGTGCAACATAAATCGTGCGCTAAACCTTGTCAAACTATACGAGGGACAAGTAATGACCAAGTACATTAAACTACTGAGTTTTTAAAAGGTTTTCTAAAAAGCTCTGCACTATCATTACTCACTCTCATACACACACACGGAAAGATTCCAACTACCATTAATGGCCACTATGCAACATAGTGCTATACATTTCCAAGCTAATTGACAGTTTTGTATACAAAATATTATGTAAAATTAGACTGCTTGTAGAGACTGGAACAACACAGGATAGAAAAAAATCCCACTCCTCCTACCTCCATACAGTTAGTGTAATTTTTATTTTATTTATATACTGTGAGATCATTTTGATACACAATAAAAATGGTAGGAAGCCATGTTGGTTTAATGTTTTTAGAAGCATTTATTGTGACAGGTCAAGCAGTATATGGTTGCTATACCAGAATCCATCTTTAGATGATTAAGTATAAAGAGAACGTATTCAAATAAAAAGAAACGGCCCCAGAAACCTCCTAAAGTAGAGTACTGGATCAAGATTTATTTGACTAAAATCTTCCTTATTGAGGAAAGAAGTCCTGCATTACCTTCCTCCTAAGGAGGTCGAGCCAGTAGCTATTTCCTAAACATTTCCTGGACTTAACCAGACCTCTTCTAGAAAGAGAAAATGCAAGTCTGCCACCCTCCACCTTCCCCTATCATCCACAAACAATCTACAGTCATTACAGCCTCTACAGTGAATAGGTAACTTAAAACCTGCAAGTGCAATAAAAAAAGATGACTGAATTCTAGGCAGTTCTTCCATTCATAGCTAACATGAAATTTGTATACTCCGTCAAACAAGTATCTGAGGAAACAAGTAGATACTTGTAAAAACAGATTCACAAAGTTTTTAATATTATCAAGAGGAAGCAAGAATTCCAGATCTCCCCAAATAAAATACAGTCCATTTCTCATGTTTTCAAAACATTGCAGAATGTTACTTTTTGCCTTATTATATTGTTCAAAAGACAAAGAGTGCACGATTGGTGTTTATACATCTTTCAAACTACTTTTATGAAGAGATGCTTCATACATGAATGCCTTGTCTATTTCCAGATATTTTTAAAAGTTACTCATTTAGTGACACCATTATGATGTCACTTAAATTGCATTTATGTAAGATTTGCAGATTAGCACATTGGCCTTTCATCTAGAGGAACCCAAATACAAAACTGAAAACTAACTCTCACACTCTTAGCCATTCAGAGAGACATACCTAATTCTCAATACAATTTGGTTTAAGTAACTATTTATGCTTGATGGGATGTGTGCATGTTGGTTACAGAGGTACATGAATTCAGTCCAGAAAAAAATATCTGGAATAAAGATCCAAAAGAATCTTGCAAATTGTTCAAATCCAGCATACAATGTAAAAAATATATTTTCATTTTCTAATAATTCTTTTAATACTTAATTTACTCTTCTAATCATTCAGTCTAATATTTCTTCCATTTAAGAGAAACAGTGCAATCTCTTCAAGAATCCTTGGAAAATGTTCAGCTGGAGTACATAATACCTGTTTCACACTGTGTGCAGTGCTCTACAAAGCTCCCAGATGCTGTGAAAAAAAACCCAAATCTGTTTATACACCTTTCTCCAACATCAGGTGTATAAGTACTCTTCTGCTTATCTACTTACATAGCACTTCTGCAGATGTTTGCCTTTATTAAATAACTGGTTTGTAACAGGCTGTAAAACAATGTGCTGAAAACATCATGATGTTTTAATCTAATGTCTTAAAAACATTTTTGGAGTACGGAGTTATTCACAAAAAAAAAAAAAGATTTTAAAAAAGTACATTTAACTGTGTTTGATTAATTATATGTCTAGTTTAGTCTATATACACACTATAAATCTCGTTTTAATAATATTCAATATGCATAATTGTCCATGCTATTTAAGCAAGTTATGTCTCTGCCTGTGCTAAAAGATTCTTGGAATCTAAATGAGGCTCTGTAGCTTTAGTTAAAAATACACTATTTAAGAATAAAACATATCAACTGTGATAAGTACTTCCTATCAAATTTTAAAACACAAAGTATGAAAAAAATTGGACAAAGCCTATTACTTACCTGGAATTAAAATGAGAAAAAAACATGCATTCAGTGAAGTGGTAGAGCAGCCATACTATCACATTAACAATGAAAAATGTCACCTTTTGTGAAAGAGAAAAAAAGTAATTTTCCAGTACCATAATTAAACTAAACTTCTTACACAAACACTAATACCTAAATTAAAGTAATAATAATTTTGGATGACCAATAGCCTAAAATAATATTTAATTAATTATTGCTGAAGTTTCTCACGACTATGCAGTGCTAACATAACATTTTCAGATTGCCAATTACCAGGTACTTTTGTATTACCAAAACTAGTTGTTGCAGCACAATCTGTAAAAGGTGATAAATTTCAGTTAACAGAAACACTATTTAAAAGGAGCATCCAGCACAGTCAACTTGAAGATGCTAAGTATTAGGATAAGAGATTATGACTGAATTAGATTTCTATATTTCTAACGTCTAAAAGGTAAATGATAAATATATTTACATATCTGCATGCATACACACATATTACCCTTACAAGCAAGGCTCTTTCTTGCCTGCTGCCTGCCTTCCTTTCTTCCCTGTAGCATTTCTTCTCCAGAAATTAAATTAGTCATACAGAATTAATAAAAAGAATCTTTTGACTAGAGAGAAGAGATATATTGGGGAAAAATTCTAAAGACAAAGATATAAACATCACAGCAAAGCAGGCTACAAATTTGGCCTACAGCAAGCTCTCAGTGAGCATACAGATCTCTCAGAACTTTTGCAGCTGTGTGCAATCCAATAGCTACCCACCTAATGCAGCATCCTGTGCTACTTCCTCCTCCCACCTCTGTTATCTTTTATGGGCTTGCAAAGTGCACAGTAACAGAAAACCAATAATTATTGACTGCTAATTTAACAGTAGTGTGAAAATATTTGTTTTAAAATCAGAGAGAATGCACAGAAAACTTAGTCACTGTGCTTTAGTAGGGAAAGGAAAGATCCTTAAGATTGCTCAGAGAATAATGCTCAGCTCTCAAAAGCAAAAAAAAAAAAAAGAAAATATATGATACAGTTTGAGTTTCCTAGCCTTCAGAATGTTAGATTGAACCAAGTTTCATATCTCTACCCTCCCACACAGCACTATCCACATCTCTGAGCATACCAGAGGAGTCCAATACAAAATGACACTTGAAGAACAAAGACCTTCATCTCCTAACATACGGATAACTGAATAACAGCTGAAAATAAAGTGACTAACACAACTGAATATTTGAGACAGGGAAAGGGGAGCTGGGAGGCAGGGAGAAAGGGAGTGAAGGGAACTACAGGACTGGGAGAATGAGACCGTAGAAGCTAAACCTCAAATAAAAAGTTTTAATTATTGCTTTTGTAGAATATAAGTAAGAGTATGTCTTGCTCATGTCTGAACCTCAAAAGTAGCTAATGATCATGTCATTAAGATAGCAGTATAACCTAAACTGTACAAAACAATCACACTAAGACAGTTTCCACAGGCTTCCCTTGCAACACAAACAATAAAGACTAACATAACTCAGTAAGAGCTATGCATTCATATACTGCTTTAGACTCACTGAACTCATGCCAGAAGAAGTATATGCTGCATCCTGTGTAAATTGCTTATGAGTACCATTTAATACCATAGCAATATTTCAGTGAAATTTCATCCCTCACACCACCAGTATATTAAAAGCCTCTGAGAAGAGTGTATTAACAGTGATCCAGGCACGTTACACAGCGATGAACTTATGACAGATATCTACACATTTACAAAATAAATCAAACTAACAAATGACTTACAGTTTGTTTGAACTAACTTTTTATAAGTTAATATAACTGGCTTAGTGGTGACATACATTTCCATTCTTCATGTGTACTTCTAACTTTACAGATATTGCCAATGCACCAAATCACTCAAGGCAAACCTAGTGCACACAGCCAATTTTTACATTATACCGATATTACATTGTTTCCAAATTTGAGCAACATTAAAACAAAACAAACAAAACTCACACAAATAAATAAATGAAATACAGTGGCTACTACAAAGCCAGTAACAGTGTTACCTTGATTCCCAGAGTATATGATGAATCAGACACCAGTAATATGTTAGCCAGAAAGGGTGAAAAAAAAAGGCATGTTGTGTTAAAAGCAGATCTAAAGTCTGTAAGTGGACTCCAATCAGCTTTTTTTGAGACCAATACCATAGCATGTTAAAGAGGCGAATCTCAATATTCTGAAATGCAGTTATGACACATTACATCTAAAAATTATATGCAATCAAAATCAATTTCTTTCCTAAAGTACAGAATTATAATGGTAACAGAACAAAAAGCACAGTAACAAATATACATAAATTTGCTTATGTGTGCACACATTTTAAATAATGAACTTAAAAAATCTGCATTTATCAGAAAACAAGAATTCTTACTACACTAGTAAAATAGGTAAGAGATAAAAGTTAAATGTAACCATATTTATTGAAAACAAAGTTAATTTACTCTAAACAAATGCAATATCAACCCATACCAAAGACAGTTACAGGAGTGATTTAAATGCCATACCCGTTTCTGCAGAGTTATTGGCATAACTGCAGGCAACGTCACTCTTCTTGAAGATAAACTCATGTCTGCTTTTCTTAGAACTTGACAACCTTCACTCAGGTGATAACATGAAACAGAACAAAATACTTAGCAATATTCCTTGAAGTCTAAATTCTCATCAGCCCAATCCTGTAGTCAGTGCAAAGAACAGAGTAAGGATGCAGTCAGTGCCCCTCTGTTTATGCAAATTCAGTCCTACACAAAGGCACTTATGTAAGGCCCTGGGGTAGGACTAACCAGAAATCAACCAACCAAAGAGCTTGAAAACTCATCTTCTGTCCTTGAGAAGGCTCACACTGATATCTCTGTCTATGAAAATAAGCAGAACAGCACACATTTCTATCACTCAGATTCCTGTTTTCCTTGTCCTAACAACAGTAACAAAATAAAAAACAACACAAAACTACAACTACTACTAATACAAAAAGCCTATCAAAAACTGCATTCTGGCAGTGGTTATTGAGTAGTTATAGCAGTGTTGGGTTTTTCCGTGGCCTCTTCCAGGAAATAAAATACATTTCTTAATCAATGCTCCTGGTTGTAGGGTTTGAGGAAGGTGACTAAGCATAAGAATTATAACAGCACTGATAAAGAATTGTGGAATGGATTCAAAGAATCACTTTCTTCAAAGCAAAGGCAAAGATCTCCTTTCACTTAAAGTAATGCAGTTTTTAAGTTCATAACACATAAGCTACACAACATAAAGTTTTGTAGCTGAAAAAGTGGTAGTTAAAATATTACACCACCAAATATTTTATGAATTCAAGCTGTTGATCGTCCCTACTCACACACTTACTTTATGCATCAAATGTCTGCTTAACAATTAACTAAGTCTGAGGTTGTTCTTTGTGTGTTAAAATGTGAATTTCTTTCATTACTTACACGATGAGGCAACATATAGCATTTTCCAAGGTCACTTAAAATGCTGAATAGCATAAATAACGTTCCTATTCTGTTGTTAAACAGCATGAATAAGCAAGAATTCTGCTGTAAACAAAATCATTAAATGTATTTTAGAACAGTGTCATTTGCATTGCAACTCTTGGTCAAGTTGTTCATATCAATCACACCATGATCAGTGAAGGCTGCAAACATTCTGCAAAATTATTTCTATCAAATATTTATAACATCTCAAACAAAAACATACCAGGTGAGCAGAGAACTATAGTTTCTTAATAAGTTACTCCAGATAAATTCTTGAATATGAATCTCACTATTTAGGTGTACTAGAGAACTGACCTGGCAAATATTAGAACAATCCATGCCAAAATTCACTGCATCATATTGATACAGTTTTTCCCTAACTGAAAATGAACACATCCCTTTGTTACCCCAAAATGTCTAGAGAAAAGTCTGAGCTACAAGACATACAAAACAATGTACTTGCAACTTAAAGATTAACAGTGTAGTTTATGTATGACGGCTGCTCCAGAAGTAATGCTTCCTATTTTGTTAGCCTACAGCATCAAAGGTAGATGTTGGTGCCATGGCAGTAGAGGTTGAACCTTCCCACCAATATCCCGTTATATGCAGTTGCTGTGCGACAGATGGCAGCAGAGGGGCAGTCTGACAAAACGCAGTTTGACATAGAAGATGCCTGACAGGAGTGCAACTGAATTCTTCCATGCAGAAAAAATGGTACCCACTGACACTCAGAAATGCTCACTGAACATTTACAGAGATCCAACAGCAGATGTGACCACAGTGAGGTGGTGGGCGGTGTATTTCATTAGAAGCAGCAGCAACTGTGGGTCATCTCTGCTGGTGCACATTTTTATGAGCACAGCATGCAGGCTCTTGCTCATGACTGGTGAATACACACATAATGGTTGTGACTATGTTAAAAATAGTGCTTTGTAACTGAGAATTTGCTCTATTAAATGGTGTTATTGTGCTTTTATTTTTTTTAATCTGTTGTAGTTTCCATGGAAATAAATAGGAAGCATTAATTTCAGAGTGACCAATGTAATTTTCTATTGTGGACTTTAACAAATAGCTAAAAGTACATGACAATTTACTGGCACCAGTAAGATATGTTAGATTTCATGGTTTCAAAACATCTACTCTTGTGCTAGGTTACCTTTCTGAAATCCTAAAATCAGTACACCTCAGATAAGTTCTGTTGATAAACAATATAAACAAACACTGTAAAAAGAGCATAAAACAACGACAAAACATACATCTACAAAACAACAACACATATATAAACAAATATTTTAATAGATTTTTAAAACCTATTGTGATACACAGGATTAAAAAAAAACAAAAAAAACCCTGATGCCAAGTAATAAAGACATTTTGTTTGGAGGCAGACATTTGATCCTTGCTTGCTTATCTTTAAATAAAGAGCTTTTAACAAAGCCATCACATCAATTAAAAATAACTGATATTTGCTATTTTCATAACTCAATAATAAATGCACATTTTTAACTTTGAGCATATAGCAGCAACAAATCCATACTACGTATCTTCTAAATATTGCATATCGTATAGCATATTTTACATATTTATTTCTATTTTTCTCTCAAGCTCCAGTACAAAATTCTTATGACTGTTTTGAGAAAACAATGGAATACAGAATTATTCTGGAGATGTTTAAGTGTTAATTCTGTAATATTCTTTTCCAGTGGAGATAGCTATGATAAATGTCAAGTGTTTGCAATTAGGATTTTACCTTTCAGGTACAGTTTTTATTTCCTATGAGAGCATGTTCTTGAAATTTTATAGCATGAATTTAAAACTTTGTTGTAAGACTCAGAAAACAACTCATGTACCAGAGCTTGATCCTCTAGGAGTTTTACTCCCAGGAATATTATATATACAAGTCTGCAGCAGGAGAGCAACAAACTCCCTCTACAATCTTTTTTCCTTGGATCTTATGGAAAAAATGTATGGGAAGCAATAACTGTAAATTTCAGTGGACTGTATTAGTGGCTTTTATTGGGAAAGAAACCAAAATAGCCCAAGCCATTTTTCCCTAACCCTTAGTATAGAAGGTCCTTGTCTTTCCAAAAGCACATGCAGTTTTTTGTTCTATTTATAATATTGACTTATTTGTCTGCAAAATCAAGCAGAGGATCATTTTCTTTAGTGAGCCTATCTTTATGTTATCTTCTCCAGCCACATACACAGGACAGATCTGTTTACAAAGAAGAAAACACCAAGTGTTGTGTTTGACTTTTGTTCCAAATGTCAATAGTTAGATCTCATTTGACTTCAAACAAAAAATATACTTTAGTCATGTACTTCTACTAATGAAAGCACACATCAGTTGCATCAAAAAATACATCAATGAAAACTTTCATCTCTTAAATTTCCCAAACAATGAGTTAGGGGGGAAAAAAAAAAAACTTCTGAGGGCATACGTTGCAGAGTCAGTTCACCATATGAAAGCTAAGATGAATACTGTTGATAAATGTGAGATTAAAAAGAGGTTTTGAAAGTCAATTATGCCTTCAGGCAAATATGTAATCACCTTGTTTTATGCAGGTAAAAGATTTGCCTTGTCCATGGCAGTTCTGCAAGCAATTTTACTGGTGCTGGTGGACAAGAAGAAAATCAGATCCAGCTCACTTTCAAGAGAGCTCTGCAAGATAAATCTATTCATGCAACTTTTCATTGCCATTTTTGTTTCTAGATACAGTTCTGAAAACACTATTCAGATACTTATTAGATACTACAAAACATAAACCTTTTCTACTTCTTGACAGTAAAGAAAACATAACTAAATTGATTGGTTAAGAATTGAAAGCTCTTGGTATTCATTTGTAGCTGCAATGCCTTATAATAATACATGAAACAGAAATATCCTGCTAGTAGATGAAGGTCAGTGTTTTACTTAAGGCACTGGTTATGGAGTCACAATAGCTGTTGTTATTCCTGGCTATGCCAGACATAACAGGAATGTGGGCATTTATAGGTAACAAAAAAATCAGACACAGCTTTTGCCCTTGTAGATTAAAATAAATCCAAAGAATATAAATTCATTAAAGTTTACAAAAAGCTTAGACACTACTTTTTTATTATTATTAATTGTTTTCTCTTAAAGGCAGAATATTTTTACACTAGACCAATGTAAAATTAGGCAAGTTATTTAAGTTATTATACAGTCTTTATTTGTTGCCAAAGTACTCCTGCCTGCTTGGCACAGTCACTTCTGTCTCTCCACTGACCCTGAAAATATATTCAGGCTGTTTTTTGAATAGGTTTGTCAAATAACTATTTCCTTACATCAGCAATAGGTTATCTGACAGGAAAAAAAGCCTTTAAAGTGATGTGAGTCTTTCTATTCCCATAGTCCATTATAGGAAGAAACATAAGGTCTTCAAACAGAACATGCACTACACTGTCTTAAAGCGTTGACAACATCTATTTCCTATACAAAAAACAGTCATATTAAAATAGAATATATTACCTGTAAAGCAACATACCTAACTTCTCCACAAACTTCACATCAATGATCTCTACTCTTCTGCCTTTTCATTCAATTATCTATCATTAAATGCTTCTATCTAAAGAGAGTAACGTGCAACCCCCAGAAAAAGAACCAGCACAATCCATAAATTAAGTTCTTCCATCAACATATGAAGTAGGCATTACGAAGAACATACTATGATGGAGCAGTGTAATGGCAAAGCAAGTTAACTCTGCATCCTAAAGACATCTCCAAATTTGTTATTTCATAGCTCTCAGCAGGCTGAGTTCTTTTGCTGGCAAAGAAGAATGTACTGTACAAACTCTGATCTCCTGATCACTGAATTACTAACCCATTTGTCAGCTTTCTTCTCTTTAGTTATAGCTATGATATAACTGGGTCAAACCAACCCTTACACGTACATAAAACAAGATTTCTTGGATAAAAATTCTCAGAGACTACTTTCTGAATGTCAAGATTACAAACTGGTTGTATTAGAAAACACTTGTTTTTACCAAGTCTCTTTTTCAAACAAAAACATGTTTAGAAATATACATACATAGAAGCAAAGTAAAAAGAAATATGGGTTGGAGGAAGAAAGTGAGTACAAAGATACATGCTAAATAGCTGGCTTCGGTTTTACTGTCTCCGTATGTTCCTTTTCAGAAGGAGCTAGTCTCACTTCAGAAGCAGAACCCTTGTTAGTATGTTAGTATTTGTTACACAGAAATCAACGATCAACAGCAGTCAGTCAAGCAAGTGAGAGAGCTCCACAAACAATATATTTTCCTCACTGTATGTTCAGACTGCTTGGACTGAATTGGAAATGTGTTTTATCTCAGTCACAACAGAAGATATGCTCTTAAATCTTATTTAGAAGAATCTGTAAGAATAATTTTCCACAAGTTGATTTTCATACTTACAAAATATAATAAGTAATATTATATTATTATTATATAGATATAAATATAATCCCTATTTCAAAATTGTAACACAAATGAAAGAGTTTAAGAAATAGATAATAGGTAATGTTTGTACCAATACATAAGCCCCAAATAGAAAGACTTGGGGCATTTTGTTTTCATCATTTCTGCACAGTAGCTGTCTAGAAAAATCCTAAACCTTTCCTCGTGTGGTAATTTTACAAACAACTTGTTTTCAGCTATTCTACAAATCTGCCTTTTTGGGCCTGAAAAGACAAGTAATTTCTTTTTAAAAGCTCATTCACGATTTGGGAAAAGTAACATCCAACAGTCCATCTATCAGCAGTTCTAATGATTTATTGCTATAGAACATCTCATGTCTTCCATCCAAGCTTGACTGACACAGAAGCTACAAATTCAGTTTCACATCAATTCTATCCCTCGCATCCACTTTTGCCAGTTACTGTTAAAGAATAACGGGTATGTGGCATTGTCTTTCATACACAGAAACCTTTATCTGCTTGCGCAATGCTTGCTAGAAAAGAACAAAGTTATAATGCTTGACTTCCTTCAAGAATGTATTAATGTTTAATCTTCAGTGTTATTAAATAAAGCTCATCGTCTCATGGGCAGAAGTACAAAGTATGAAATTTTATTAGAAGTAACTGAAAAGAAGCACTTCTCCAAAATCCTTCCAGCTTGTTTCTGATCTTATTTTAAGAAATGAGGAAAATAAAACAAAACAAAAAGCCCATCCACACAATGTATTCTTTTCTTTGGTTGTTCCTAATTTCCATGAATGAGGAAGCTATTGTGTTAAGATCATAATGACCAGTAGTTTTGTGGACACCTGGGTAAAAGTGAATCACACTGTCCAGTGAGTTATTCAGAGGAGTTCTTAAATTATATGAATACTATAGGCTCACTGTGATTTACCATTATCTATCAGAAGAGTAATTATACAAACTGTACAAAAAATATAAATTATTTTTTTATGATGTGAAATTCAAGTTTTACCTGGAAAATGAGCATTTCAACACAAATCTTAATATAACACTACAGAAGAAACACAACAGCTTACCAGGATGATCTGAAATTAGACATCTGTTACCTCCTGTCACATACACACACTGAAACCCAATACTTCGAAAAAAAATAAAAAATAAAAAAGGAACACTTCGAAAATATAGCCTAATGAGAACACTAAGATATAAATATTTAAGTGCAACCAGACAAAAATTACACATAATACTACAACACACTAATCCAAGAGGGTCTCTATTATGCTTGAGAAAGCTACTGTAATTACTAATAACAATCACAAAAGCCTGGGGAAAAAAAAACACCCCTTACATTATTTATCTTCACAATTTATGATTATAGATGTGTTCACATTGTAAGAAATTGTAAAAAGCAGAACACTGTCCATTAATGCTGCTCTAAAATAGAAAGCATCAGAGAGCACAGTGAAGTTCTCAATACTCTCCAATTCTCCCTACATACCTGTGGAATGTGAAATCCTTGTTACATAAAGTCCTTGCAAAGGATTTCAGCTGCCTATTTCTGCAAACAATAGGTTCAAAACTAATTGTAACACATACTGCTAGCAACGTTCTATCAACTAAGCAGTAAGAAAACCCCCATACTTTAAGAGCACTATGTAGCAGTGAATTCTAGTGATTACAAGACATTCTTGTAAACTTCTAGCCTGTTTTCTTAACATTTGATACCATTACTATGTCATTATCAAGTGCCTGCAGCTGTTCACAAGCTCAAGGCCTTAATGTAATCAGTAACAGAAGTTATCATAACAGAACTAATATAAAAAGGCTATTTATAGCCCAAGAATGCACTCACTGAAAAATCCAATTCTGATCACAAGGCAATCTACTATATCTTGTTTTTCTGTGGATCTAATACCAAGTTGAAAAGCAAACAGACAGAAATATCAGTGTGCAGCATATGCGTACCTACCAGAAATAGGCAGGAACAATCCATTAGTGTACCAATTAGAAGCACAGACACATCTCTAAGGTAATGAATATACATTCCTGTCTCAAGATTTAAGTATTAAATATCATGAATGCTATTGGGCTAAATATGAGCTGATTAACTGTAAATGAATGTTCTGTGACTGAAGCAGGAGAAAGGAAAGTTCATGCAGTTATCAGAGCAGAGGTCTAATTTCTTCTCCCTTTTAATTCCTCCTCCCACAACTGTCCTTCTTGAAAAATTTTCTTTGGCCTGATTAGCATTTTTTTTAATCTTCCTATTTGAGGTGACTCCTATCAGGACTCTAACATGAGAGGCTTGCTTAATTAAGTATGCTGTCTTGAAGATTTCCCTTTATCTTCATTCCCTAATTGAAGGCATTCATAAAGGAATTAATTCCCTTAGAAGAAATCATTTTAAACATGCTTAAGACAAACAAGGAGAATATGACTAGTGGTCAACAGCCACCTCCCGCTTATTATTACGGGACTTTACAACTTGCTAGAGAAATATCTCATCTTGTTAATACAAATGATCAGCTGCTAGAAAACTTTGAAATCACTAAGACCCAAAACCCCACTGGAAGCTTTATCAGTACATCATTTGTATAAAAAGCCAATAACAACAACAAAAAACTCAAATACATATTTGATTGCAAGTCGATCAGTCTGAAAGAAATGCCCCCTATTTATTTCCGTGGAAACTACAACACATACAAAGAGCACAATAACACTGTCTGATAGAGCAAACTCTCAGCTACAAGATGCTTCTTTCAACATAGTTGCCACCATTAGCTATGCATTTTCACCTGCGATGAACTTGAGGCTACATGCCATGCTCTTAAAAATTTGTAACAGTTTATGGAAAACCACTGTTGCTGCTGCTGCCTCACTGTGCTTACATCTACTATTGAGACTCCATAAATACTCACCAGGAACGGATGAATGTCAGAGGGTGCCATTTTTTCTGTATGGAGGAATTCAGTGACACCTCTTTGCTTTATACATACTTCCATGTCAGACACCATTTTGTCAGACTGCCCCTCTGTGGCCATCTGTCACACAGCAATAAAATGTGACAGGATATTGGTGGGAAGGTTTAACCCCTGCTGCCATAGCCCCAGTATCTGCCCCGAACATCGTGGGTCAATATAATAAAAAATGGAGCAGCCCTTGTAGTATAAAGATTACCTGCACAAAGAGGAAAAAGATCTTGAAGCAAAAACTAGGGGAGAAAAAAACAAACAAACAAATATTGTATTACTGTCTCTGGAGTTGTCATGTGACACAGCAAGTTCCCAGCTCTCTCTTGTAACTGATGACAAGTAGATACACATGTAGAATGAATATAAAACTGTTTTACTAATCACAGATGTTTAAGACTATTCTTCATGCACTGACAAGTTAATTCCACCTGGTAAAAATCAACCAGGCTTAACACTGATGTCTATATGGAAGTATATTCTGTGTACTTAAAATCTGAATTACTGTATTGTGGCAACATTTACACTGAGAAATATAATAAGGATACTCTTCAGCTTGTTTCTTCAGTTCTCAAGTTCTGATTTGACCAACCAATAACTCTCAGAACATCTGAACTGCAACAATCCATGGATACTCTAAGAACTAAACTAAAACTCATAACAGAAATTAAAGTTTTGAGCTCCACTCTTTACTTAGCACAGAATGCCAGGATAGCAAAGCTTTACTTCAACAAAATCCTAAGATTTCTGATCATCTTATGTTAGTACCACATAGTTAACTATCAATTTTACTATACAGCAACTTTCTCTATCTGTCACACAGGTTTTAATTCAAAGGAAGTAAATGTTGAAACCTGAAGTGTCGTCATATGATTAAGCAACAAGAAAAAAAAATCTGTGGAATCTGAAATAATGTGACTCTTTGTCACTGACAACTTTCATCTTATTCAGTACTGTTAAACTGTTAATGTTACAAAATTAGCAGTGTTTACAATACTAGTCAATCAGATGACAAAAGCAGATCAGAGCAGGACCACAGAGGCTTTACAATGCGAGATGAAAAAATGAGGAGAAATAAAATGAAGGAAAAATAAAACTAAAAACAACACAAAACACATGACACGTCCTATTTTCATCTGTTGAAAACAGAAATTGCTGTGGCACCAGAAAGATAAAACAACCTACAGAGCTCTAACAGAAATGCAGACCAGACATAAGCATGCATATTTAGAATTTAACTTTCAAAACACTGGCCTTTAAGTCTTACAAGATTAAAAAAAAAAAAAAATGCGGGGAAGAGAAAATTCTCAGTACTTTAAGAAAAGTACAGTTTCAAAAGTCAGGCCTTTAAACAGCAATCTACAAAATTTTGCAAGATCCATCTTAATGATAACTTAGAATAAATGATACAAAATTATGAATGTTATTAATGTTATAATATTATTAAGAACTGTTCTAATTAATCCAAACTGTGCATCCTTTGAAGTCAGATGGAAGTATTTATCTGTTTGGAACAAAAGACAGTTCAGACAGCGTGCCATAAGGAGATGTCATTAGTTTTCTGGTGATGTAATACTGTAGTTTAGCATCCCCTTCTCACGGGTACCACTCACTCACTGACAACTCAAAAAATATCTGCATAGAAAATATGTATTTAATCGTGGATCTGTCAATGAAAGGTATGGAACTGCAACAGAATGTCCTAACCATCTCAGTTCTCCTGCCTTTATATAAACTTTATATAAATGTACCCATTCCTGGGATCACTTATGAGTAAGAAATGTTAGTAACTACCAAATCTTCCTTCTGAAAATTATGAGGATCCAGGCTCCATTGGTCAGAGGTTAATCTTTCAAAGCCAAAGTGAATAAAGCTCAGTTATCAGAAGTAACTCAGCGACATTAAAGTGGAAGTTCCTGAAGCTTCAGTGGGCATTAACTCTCAAGTCTTTTGTATAATCAAAGAAATTGAGTGTGTTTTTACCATTCTCTGCTTCAGTGACCTCATAATTATATAGTACTATGTAGAAATCATGGCACCAAAATCTCAGGTGGTCAGCTCAGAATTCAGGAGATGAATACCAAAACATAGATTTCTGGACAATCAAAGTTTATAAATTTACAGATATTTTCTTCTACTGCAGTGTACCGGAGATTTCTTTCTCCAAACATACCTTCTCAAATGTACACAGGAGGCACTTTACTGTACTGAGAAAACAGTCCTAACAGAGCAGATACAGAATTCAGTTTGGAATTTCAGGTTGACAAAGCCTAAAATAATCAAATTCAAAAGAGTGATCAAAATCATTCAAATGTGATAAACATTGGCAAAAATAAGAACAGATTCTCTGACAGTAATGATGAATTCTTGTTTCTTAAAGCTACAATTTGAAAAATAAATAAATAAATAAATAAATAGTTCTGATGAAAGTGAATTAAACAACAAGCTTACAGAAACAATACTTTGGTAACCAGTAGAGTTAGACTGACCTTGTCTTTTTGTTCATTAGAAAGGGGAAGAAAAAGAAAAAAAGAAAAGAAAAGATAAAAGAGAAAAGAGAAAAGAGAAAAGAGAAAAAAAGAAAAAAGAAAAAAAGAAGAAAAAAGAAAAAAAGATTTTTTTATTATTTTTTTTATTTTGTAAAGTTAAAACGTTTGCTCGGGTTGTTTTTGGACAATAACAAAGTAACAAAGTACAAGGTTAATCTGTAATAACACGGAGGGTTTATCCTAAGTTCGGCAGAAAGCAATTTCTTTTCTTTTTCAAAAAAAAAAAAAAAGAAAAAAAAAACGCAATAATGAATGAACCAATGTAAAGATAAACAGCAAAAAAAACAGGACAAAAAAATTGGATTATTTTGAAATTTTGCCAAGGTGATTTTTCAGCTTATGCTAGGCCATCTGAATATAAGCCAGGTAATATTCTTGATTTATGAATTCTGAAATTGTTCAGCTTTGCCTCCTTATTTTTGTCTAAATAAATCTGTGAATTTATGCCGGTTTTGAGGTGACTGGTCAAAGCACATAGGTGTGTGCATTAAAATGACAAGTTGTAATAGTACTCTAAATAATTTTAATCTAATGTAACAGCAACAAACCTCTCCTTGTTGGGATGGAACAACCCTTTAAACAAAGAAGCCTGGAAACTAGAGTGAAAACCACCAGCTGAGTCACTGCAAAAGGGGGACCAACTGAATCTGGTCTCATATTAAAGACTTCAAATAAAAATCCTGAGCTCTTTATGTTGGTTGTGCATAGGATGTTTTTCTGTTAATCTGTAAACTGGTTGGAAAGACTTTTCCCCTTTCCTTCTGCCTCTCAAACTGTCCTTTTTTTGTGAAATTTAAGGGTAAGTCACATTTAGGAGCTGGAAGGAAAAAAGACTAAGAACTGATAAAAGAGAATGTGTGCAATGCTCCTCAGCCCAGAAAGAAATCTGGCAAGAAACAGACGGACTGAAATTACAGAGTAAATTTAACTAATGCATCTTTTGGTTGGAAAAGATATTTCAACACTAAGGCAGTTAAAAATAGTGCAAACCCTGGAGCAATAATATTTAAACCACAGTTTCCAGACCTTCTTACATCTAATACAAGCACTGAAAGTAAATATATAAAAAATAATGATGGGTACCAATAGCATGACCTTCCAGTATTAATCAATTCAGGGTGTTTAGAAACAATTTTGTGCACAAACAAGGCAGGTGGGACAGACTTAAGAGGAGATGGAAGTGCCTTGCCACTTTGCATCTATGTCCTACAAGGATAGATTTTTTTTCCTTTGAAGTGTCCAAAATGCACAGGAGATGCTGTAGCATACTTTTGATTGTAAGAACAAACAGAAGAATTATTCACTTGACAGCTCTAGTAAGAGCATAAGGAAAAAAATGTGAAAAAGAGTTCCTCAAAACTTAAATTAGAAGAAAAGGGCTACTGTGGGGAAACAGAGATACAAACTAGACCTTGTCCACACACAGATTGTACACACTAACACAATTATACTAATAAGCACTCATTTATTTACCCAGAATAAAGCTTAACACAGTACCAAAACAAACAAACAAAAATCTCTGGCTTTCAAATTAAGTTCTAAAAGCATTAACGTAACAGCAAAGTGAGGCAAAGTACAAGCCACATTCCAGACATCCACACGCATTTTTATAAGTGTGGCATGTAGTCTCTTGTTCATTGCTGGTGAAAAAGCATAGCTAATAGTGGTGACTATGCTAAAAAACAGTGTTTTACAGCTGAGAATTTGCTCTGTCAAAAAGTTTTACTGCAGACTCTGTATGAGTTAGAGATTTCGTGGAAATAAATAGGAGGCATTACCTTCAGATTGATCTACATACAATCAATTATGTATTTGAGGTTTTTGTTTTGTTTTGTTTTACACAAATGATTTCCTGGAAATAACACTATGGGAATGTACTTGGATTCTAAATGATAAAAATATCTACATGTTTAGAATATCAATAAAGACATGAGGCAGAAAATACACCAAAAAAAATTGAGTGTTCTTCCCCTTGAGATTCACTTCAGATTTATTTTTGCACTTCTAATTGAATTTAAAGAAACAAGGCACTAATTACCTTGAACTACTTTTGTGATGAAATACTTTTTTGGCTTATCCTTGAACAGGGGAAGAACTGGCACTCCAGTGAAAATTATTCAGGTTTTGCTTTCAAGAAGACTTAAAATTAAGTTCAAATCTATATTAAGTTGGTTTTAGTTCATTTGACCAAAGAAAGCTGGAAGTATACTAACCAATAGAAAGTTATTACTTCCTACAGAAACATTTTCCTCTACTTATATCCATTTTGATCTTAATTGGAGACAATAGTATCAGTTATTAATTTTGAAAATTAAAAAACATGCACAACTGTTTTGCATGTTCTGTTCCTTAATGGATCCTACAGAACATGGACTCCAAGATACAATTAGGTTTCCACGTGCGAACTCACCAGTTTCATCTAATAACAGCGAACACATAAATAGTGTCAAGAAAGGCAACATTTCCCACTGTACTCTTAGCACAGAATCATAGCAGTTGGAAGAGACCTCTGGAGGTCATCTAGTCCAACACCACTTCCAAAACGGTTGCCCTACAGTAGGTTGCAGAGGAAAGTGTCCAGGAAGCGTCTCCAGAGAAGGAGACTCTACCATCTCCATGGGCAGTTTGTTTCAGGGCTTTGTCAAAATAAAGAACTCTTTCCTCATGTTCGTATGAAACTCCCTATGTTCCAGGCTGTGCCCACTGCTCCTTGAATTGTCACCTCCCTCGACTTGCTAGCCACGCTCTTTTTAATGCACCCCATTGACAGACTGGTCAATCATGATTTCCCCTTCATGAATCCATGTTGACTACTCCTGAAAATCTTCTTTTCACCCACTTGCTTGGAAATGACATTCAGAATAAGCTGCTCCTTCAAATAAAATGCTGTTTATATCAAAAGCACGTCTCAGCATGCTCAATTGAGGCTTCTTCTTTCCATTCCCAGTTCTTCCTCCGTGAGAATCGTATTTGTCACTATACTAACTTTGTGCTGTCATTTCTTATTTTGATCCCCATAACTTCCCTCTCACTTCTTTTTTAAAAGAGAGAAAGAGAGGGAGAGGTAAAGAAAATAAATAGTCAAGCTTGCCTCTGAAAGTAAGCTCATTTTAATTATTGTTAACATGTCAGGATTATGAGTCTTTGAGGATATAACACAAAACACTTCCCAAACAGAGGAAAAATAAGACCAACAGCTGTGTTGATGAGGCAGATGGAACAATGTTCAAACACACAGATGTCCCACTTTCCAAGCACAGAGACAACCCACTATTCTGCTATGTGGCTTTTACCATTTTGCTTTCACAAATTTATTTCCAGTAAGTCAGCCCCACAAACAGACATGCTGCTCAAGCAGCACATTCAGTGTTTTAAGAGGTTCATGGTAACATCGTGAAAGACAGTAAGAACTTCAGCTTAGGAAAATGAGAGTTCAAAATAATGTTAGTTTCTTTTGAAAAAGAAAGATATTTAAGCATTCCATCCCTTCAGATGTCATAGATGTTATGGGAATGGCAATGTCACCAATAGATATTTCTGACAACTACTTTTATTCCTGAGAAATAGAATATCTTTTCTAGAGATAAAGATAAAATAAAAGAGCTTTATTTTAGAAATAGATATTTTGGTAATAGTTACCTATTAGACATAAATAGAAATCCACTCTGTAATTTTTCTTTATTATTCCTGAAATTAAAAGCATAGCTCAAACTAAATCAGAAAGAAAGCAATCTAAAATAAGAATAATTGAAAATATACATAGATCATTACAGAGAAAATATTCAAATATTCCGATAGCTGTCAACATAGTATACAAAGAACAAAAAAGTAGTAAAAGAACAAGAAATAAAGAGTGCTTAACTTTAGCTTACTTATCTTTAAAGTTAGGAAACTGCAACAGGAATATGTGTGACCCTGAGGCTATACCCAGTTAGAGGTTTCAGTACACACTGATTAGGTGAGTGCAGACAGAGTTGTTGCAAAGTAGGCAAAACCAGAACATGGTATGGAAATACCATGCTTCCAAGCACAGCCTCTACATCCAGCAGTTGGAAGTCAAATCCAAAGCCAGTCTGACTAATGGTCTGCCTAGCCCAGTGCCATTTCTCTAACAGTGGCCATATACAAGCACCTAGGTAAAAGGCTTTAACTATGGTCTTGTAAACATGCCTCCAGAAAACAATGACACTAAATTCTTCAGCACTCTGGAAGATGGATCAGACCCTCCATGCATGCTATTGTAGTTTTAACTCACCATGGCAAATAAACCAGCTGTTCTTGATCCCGCTTCTACTACAGAACACTACATTCTTTAGTAGAAAACCAGGAAAATTGAAAGACTGCAAAGAGAAACTATAATAAAAGGTATAACAAGAGTGCTTAAGAAGAAATAGAAGTGAAATCTGTGAAGCCAGGGACTTCAGTTTCTGAGAGCCTCAATCTTACATTTAGCTGCCTTAACTGATCACACCAGTCAGTGATTTTAACCATGACAGGCCACAAAAGCAGACAGTTGCCCTTTGCATATTAATTCATGCTTGGAAAATCTATACCTTTCAGTTGCAAGCAAAAAGATTGCCACATTGAGAGCAATTTAAGCTAGCAACATGAGTAGCATGAACAATTTTTTTAAATGTGACTTTCTGTCCTTATGTTCTGAAAGATGGTGTTTTTCCTGCCTCTGTGAGACTATGAATACTTCAGCCTTGCCTAGGCATGAAACTAGCATGATTCTGCTCTACTGCATCAGCCATGTTTACATATAAACTGACCAGAAATACTTCAGATTAGTATTGCTGTTGACAGAAAAAAAGACAAGGCAATATAAATAATCCTGAAAGCCGCCACAGTTAGTTTTAGAGAATATGTAATACATGGCAAGATAGAATCTGCGGAGTTTACCAGACACAGGAGATGGAACCAAAACAACAACAGAAAATGTTTCTCATTAATGCATCAATACAGATATTTGCTAGTTAAGTCTCTGGCATCTATTCTTTACAGCAGGCGCACAGAAACAGCCATGGCTGGTCACTTTCAGAAAAGTCAGTACAACTACAAGAAGCATTAACTTATATACAAATTCATGTTGGAAATAGAAAAAAATAATAATTAAAAAACCTGAATAAATATCGGCAGTATAAGCTTTCACACCTCCGTGGCTGTCCCCAAAATTATTAAAACAGAGATCTCGCAGACCACTGAAACCAGAATGTGAAAGAGGTGGCACCCTTAATTGCATGAATGCTCCATGTTCGAATTATTTCCAGTGTCAAAAACCAGAAGAGAGAAATGAGACAGGTAAGTTTTTAAAGAGTAAAACAAGTCTTCAACATCCACAATTTCCGTTAATCAGAAGCTCCTCTTCCTTATCTTCTATCCCTGCCTGGGACAAGGAATACACTCCACGAGGATCACCACCAGGTCTGTCAGTATGCCCCTTCACTTGCATTTTAGGGTGTTTATAGAAGCATAGTAACAATGCACACGTTATACACGTGTGTAACAGAAATTATAAACACGTGCACAAAAAATACACAAATATACACTTATATATAATATCAACTATGCACATGCATATAAAGCATACCATGTACACAGCATTTATTCCTTCCCTGACAGTTTCTTTTTCATTCAATTACCGTAGCATAATTAGACCTCCAGATAAAAGGAGCTGTTCAGTGATCATCAAAACCCTCCATGTTATAGCACTAATGGCAATAATAGAAGGTAGAGAGGAAGAAAAAAATGAACTTCTTACTTAAGAATGTAAAATACTGTCTCCCCTTCATTCCACTTTTTAAAGAAAAAAAAATTGCACAGTCACACTCATGGTCTGTGAAAGAACAGTCAATTTCTAAGTCACAGATTCTGAAACCTAATTTTCTATAACCAGTAATGGTGTACTGAGAAAATTTCACCAAATTTCAGAAACCCTTACTTCCTTATTAAAAAAAAATATATATATATATACATCCTTACTAAAAAAACATATTTTAATAGGTAACTTGAGTATTCTTCAAGCCTTCATGAAACCAATTTAGTATTTGTCAAATACTAATTCATAAATCTTACCTGTTTAGTTCTCGAAGTTGCCTTGGGCAACAGACTTGCTGACAAAACTGATGCAAATGGAGAACAACATAGCTCAGGAAAAGGATTTGGAATCGATGGGATTTCCAAAATCTTGCCTTCTGTCTTTTTCCTCCTGATCAATAAGATACAGAATAATGACTGTCACAAAAACTGCCATTACAATTGCAGTAATAAGCTACATTTCATGTCATACTAAGGCATCAATACCCCAGTAGTTGCTGGTTGCAGCAATTAGCTTTTTCGTGCAGTTATTTTTTAATCAGTAGGCTGAATCTATTAACATACAGTGCTTAACTCTATTTGAAAGCAATCCAAGTATTCAGCTCTGAATATAAAGTTGTTTGAATATGTCTAAGTCTTTGCAGAGTAAGAGCAGGGATATATTTATATTGGCTCCTAAGGACATTGGTAAATATTTTGTTGTTCCTGCATTCATGCCATTCCCTATGTACAAATATTACAACAGCAGAGTCATGTAACTTCTCCGTAATACTTCCCTAGCACTTCACAACTATATATTAAACAAACTGAAACTTTTTTCCTCCAAAATCAGGAGTCTAAGTGACTGACAAGACATAGCAGTGCAGAGCAGTACACCCATTTCTGTCACCAATTACTTTTGTGTTTGAATCTCCATAGCTCCATCACCAAACAAATGTCTCAGTAGTTTCTGGCAACTTAAATCTAATTGTGTCACAAACAGCAAGCAGCACTTGCGGGAGTTGGGAAGACAATCACTACTGTACTTGCAGAAGAGCTCCATTAGGCACCAGCACAAAGTATTACATTACTAACACGGTGATGATGCTGCGTTACAGGACTCGGTTGCCTCAAACAAAAACTATCAAGGAGGACTTTTTCTGCTTGATTTCATTCAGGGAGCAGAACTCAAAGCACCCCAGGTACTTTAGTCTGCCAACACATAACTAGACTCTTCTGCACGCGTGAGCTGGTATCTCCAAGCTTAATGTTTAACTTTCTTGCATTCGTCATTGCTGTTCTAGATGTCGCATACTGATTGGCATAAGAGTATGGAAAACCATCTAAGTACGGTAGCAGAGCAACGTTTCTCTTTCTGGAAACCCACACAGAACGTTCACTTGAAGTGGTATCTAGCATCAAAAAAAGAGTAAAAACTATTGCGCGCAGTCTTTCAATACATCCTGAACTCCAGTCTATCCAAACCGATCAGACGCGGCACAAAAAGCCCATCTCACGCGTTCCTCGACCCAAACCAGAGCTGCATGCCTTCGAGTCACCCCCAGCGGGTCCGGACCCGCGGCGCCGCCGCTGCCCTGAGCCCGGCGGCACGAAGGGGGCTCGCTCCGCCCGGCGCTGCCCGCAGCCGCTGTAAGCAGAGCGAAGCACGTTTCGCTCCGAGCGGGCAACGCCGCCTCTCTTCGCCTCAAACTGAGAAACCTCTTTTAAGAAAAGGGGACAGCGGGAGATGCTCCGCGTGAACCCATTTCATAAAATCCCATCTAGTAACTTTTCATTAGGTTCCGGGGCCACCAGCTGGGACTGGGAGCCCTCCCGCTCGCCTTTAACTCACCACCCCCTCTTCCCCCTCCCCAGCGCCAGCCCCTCTCGCAGAGGAGCTGAGCATTTGCAGCACCGAGAGGCAACTTCTCACCCCGCGCACGCCGATCCGGGCCGCCCCTTCCACCGCGGCGCCCTCCCGTTGGCCCCCAGCCTCACCTGTCGGGGGGCGCCGGCGGCGGCTCCCCGCTCGGAGCCCGGGGGAGCGGCCTCGGGGAGCGCCCCGCGCCGGGAGAGCCACCGCCCGAGGGCTCCGCCGTCCGCCCGGCGCCGGGCGGTGCGCAGGGCCGCGGGGCGGCCATCGGCGGCGGGGACGTCCCGGCTGCGCGCGGGAGGCACGTCGGCCAACGGCCCCTGCGCCGCCGGGAGGAGGCTGCTCTGCGGCGGAGGAGAGAGGAGGTGGAGGGGAGGGGGTAAGCGCCACCCGGGCGGCGTGCGGTACCGAGCGCCTTCCCCGGCACACACGTGCGCGGGCGGCGGGGGCGGGCGGCCGCCGTCTCCGCGCCGCAGCGGGCAGGAGGAGGAGGAGGCGGCGACCCGTGCCCTCGCGGCTGCTCCCTCCATGGCGGCGCGGGCAGGTGCGCGGCCCCGGAGCCACCCGCCCCGCACAGGGCGTCGGGGAGGGTCGGCGCTTAGGGAGGGGCCGCCCCGCTCCGCGCCTCAGGAGGCGGCGCGCGGCCGAGCGGCGTCCGACGGCAGCATCGGCCCCGGGTACCGCCCGCCGCGGGGCTCGGCTTCTGCGCCTCACGGCTGAGGTAACGCTTCCTTGTGTCTGCAGCACCTCGGCCTCCCCAGGTCCCACCGCTGCCGCCGTCTGCAGCCAACCGGCCCCGGCAGCGCTCTCAGCGACATACAGGTCGCTAAAAGACTGTTCAATCCCTCTGTGAGGTCGGGAATTCACGATTACTCCTTACAGAAATATGGAGTGAGCAAATAAAGCCGTTGCCTTAGTGCTGAGCAGGCTGCCTGGGGAAGGGCTGGCTTCCCAGCTGGGCCGACGGCGCGTGTTCGGTTGCAGCTCGCTCAGAGCAGAGCGGGAAGGTTGCTCCTTGCGGGCAACTCCGGCCCTGCTTCAGTCGCACACGATGCTACCCTACGTGACAGTTCCAAGGCTGTTCATATCAGTATTCATCCTATTATAAATAAAAATGCCCCCTTGCTGCGTGAAGTACAGTTTCACAGCATGAAGCAGAATGCATAAAATCATGTAAGCCATTGAATAGGATAGAAAGGTAAAATAATTCAGAGGTTGGGCTCAAGCCCTGGCAGAAACAGCTGTATGTAGTATGTAGAAACCTGATTTTCCTTGACTAGCTCAGAAACAGAGCTGACATCTCAGACTGTTGAGCATAGAGAGTGTTGTTTTCCTGAGCCCACTGAAGAAATCCTCACACACAAGCCAAAATTTTCAGTTGGAGAAAGATGTGGGGTTTTTTTTCCCCTGAAATAGAAGCAATAATCAGTTTTCATTTTAGCTGAGTTGCAGATGATTTTGCAGGACATTTTTTTGTTTTGTTTTTCTCAATGAAACTAAGGATCCCTTGTCTTTGGAACAGTTCATTCTGTGTTCTGCTGACAGCAGAAGTGCAAATGTGAGTTGATTGAGAATTCTTATATACAGAGACTGGCAAACAGATCTGGAATTTTACACTGTCAGATGATTGATGTGATTTCTTTGTTGCTTGCAAAGAGCTTTATTTTAATACATTTGCAAAGGCCAGACTAATTTTTGTCTAACCGATTCACTGGTGTATATATATGTGACATACGAAGCTCCACTTTCTTCTAAAGATTAGGAGGAAGGACAACTGTGTGTGTGTTCTGGGTAGAAAATTGGACCCAGGAAGAGATAAGGGCCTTCAAGCAGCAATTGTATGCTGCTACTAATCAGCTTTTTAAAAGTTCAACCAGGAAAGGAAAGTATGTTTTGAGTTTTTCACCCTATCTGTGTAACGTATTTTATAGCAAAAAACTGGTGTACGTGGTAGACTTTTGTGCCTTAGGCTTTGTCGCATAACTGGCTTTAAAGGGAAGGCAAATAGAAAAACACAATTAGAATATTATCAAAGACTTATTTGCTTCAAAGCAACTTTGCTAGGTTTCTAATGAGTCATAGCAGTAAAAGAGTCACTTGCAGGAAAAAGATCAACAAAAATGAAACACTGATATTTCACTTGAATGTTGTAATAAAAGCAGCAATCTTACTGCATACCATCCTTGTGCCTTCTGCTTTGTGTGCTTTTTTTCTCTAACGATGAAATACAGTCATCACAAAACTGAGGCACGGAAAGACCTAGGGGATTGCCTCAGTGAAGCACAGGAAGCATTGAATAGATGAGAATGTGGAACTAGTTTCGTTTGACTTACTCTCTCCTTTCAAACAACTTGAAGAATAAGAGATATTGCCAGGGCTTGACTGAAAAAATCTGAGAGCATTTGACCTAGACTCTACTTGAGAGTAGCATTTCAATTCTCTCTTTGAACAAGTAAAAACCCAGTAATTGCTAACAGTTAATAATATTGGTACTAAAATGCTAGCAGATTTCTGCTGAGTCCTCGCACCAAAATAGTTCTTGAACTGTGTGAATTGGCTTCATCTTCATCGTGAATACACCTAAGCTGCCTAGTCTATTTTTTGATACTTAGAACAAGGGTTAATCTCCTGCAGAAGCTAAGATCTCAATTTCTCCAAAGCCTAATTTCTAGGCATTCTTCGATCTTCAACTGAATAGGTTTATGTTTTCTCTAAAAAATGTCAGTTTTCTATTATTCTTAGTCAGACCCAGGTGTTTGTCAAGTAAAATTAAAAATACATCCTGAAAAACAGATTCAAGCTATTCAGAATGCACCCCACATTCAGAAAATCAAGCTCTTCAGTTTTCAAAAGCCTGGATGCTATTTAGAGCCACAGCACTTGATTAATGTGATAAAATTATGCCTTTAATTAGAGTAAACTTTCATAGTTATTACTGACAAAGTTTAAAAAATCCAAACTATCTGTGATTATCTCTAAAAATTGTGGAGGACTTTCGTTGGATTTTTCTTTTATTCCACCCTTCCGCATGTTACCCCTTGTTTTAACCAAAGTATTTTGTCTGCTTATTTTTTCAACCTGTCTAAAACATATCGCTATCATTTCTTAAAGATGGTTACACAAAGAGAAACAGTACCACATCTTTACACCATCTTCTGTCATAGTAGCAATAGCAGAGAATTGTTTCTGCTGAACTACTAGGTTGAACCAACATAAGCAGGTGGCTTTTCCAGTGCAGGGCTACAACCATTCTCACTTCTTATCTCCCAACATAATGTTTCCTCTGCAAGCTCCATTTGTAATTTTGGTTACTTTGTTGTATCAATGCACTGAGAATATGCCGAATACAAAGAAACTTTTCTTCCTTGTCGTCTGACTCAGGAACTGCGGCAGTGTCATTGCACCTTCTTGAGCACTTTGGAAGCTCATTTTTAGCTTTGACAACTGGCCCATCTGTTTGGGCAGTACTTCAAGAGAGCCAAATTTATCCCATGAACACTCAGAGATATCAGTAGCTAACTTCTTGGCAGTCATGCATAAGTCTTTGAAAGTTTATCTGTGGCTGAATGTTTTGTAGGAGTTCAGTTTTGCCTGTTGTTACAGCTCACGTTGAATGTTAGGTTTAGAATTACTGTTAAAACGTGTGTCTTTCATTGCAGATAAGGAAAAGGTTCCACGGGATTAAATCAGTACTGCCAAGCTCAGTAATTTCCAGAACCTGGTTTTCAACCTAATCTGAAACCCCCTCTCCTCTGCATGCTTGCACAAACCACAGCACAGTAATGCTTCCTTCAGCTTAATGTTCTCCTTCTGCACTGACTATCAAGAAGCAGGTTTGTGCTGTGCTTTGTTACTTAGTTTGGTCTTGGGATTCTTCCATATTGAAAAGTATGAATACTTAAGTGTACTTTTGTAATAAACTTGAGTGTAGGGGTGGATATTACCACTAGCTTTGACAACAGTGTTTGCTGTTTCAATAGCAAGTTCTGTCATTTCCTGTGACATCTTTGTCCTCAGAACAGAACATCTCCCTGATGGAACTTTCCCTTGAACTGCAACACAGGAACAGAATTAAATTCATTGCAGGGTTTTGAGGATGTTACCTTTCAAGTCAATCAAATCAAAACAAGAGCTAATGATTTCAGAAATAGGTCTTTGTAGCTAAAAGCAAAAAATTAGGTTTGGCATAGGGTTGACTGGGTGTTATGCGTGGTCTGTGAGATGCAGGTCAGACAAAATTGCATACTGGCTTCTGCTCCCTCTGTCTACAATTGTATGAAAACAATCATTCAGCAGCATCTGTAGTAGACTGTACACTAGCTGATGTGATTTGCACTTGCCAACCTTGAAAATCTTTAGGGTGCGAAGTTCCATTTTTAATAGAGAGAGCCACAAAAGGTGAATGTTACATGTGGATGGATTACATTAACTAATGAGTCTAAATCCAGCAGACCACATGTAATCTCTCGCATAACTATGAACGGATGAACTGCATAATATACGCTATGGTCATTCATGGAAGAGAATTGTTAAGTGTCAGGGAGCTAATAGCATTGTCAAATGTTTGTTATAGTATTGCAGTGGAAGAAACAGTTTTATTTGAATACATTTCACTGTTCCTATTAATCCCTTGTATATATTTGTGATAACTAATGTCTTCTTGGTGCATCTGAAATAAATACATTTAAAGCTGTTCTCTCTCCACAGTAATTAAATATTTTCTCAGCTATGTGACATTTTAAAAGTAGTATTCACAACAGCAGAGTATTACTGATACATTTTATGTCCTCTTTTCTAGAATTCTACCTTACACAGAGAACACAATTTCTGATCGTACTCATCTTCAGAATATCGTATGCAAACATATGTTTACTATGGAAGGAAGGCTGCATGTGACTACACTGTGTGATACTGTGTGTTAATCCAGAGCACAGAAATACAGATTCTGTGAGGTGAGTTGTTGGAAGATCAGGTTCAGGACCCTTTAACAGTAGTCATTTTGTGGAAGGGGAAACAAAATACAAGCATTAAGTAAAATAAACAAATCCAAACCCAACCACCAAGGAATGTAGTGCTAAAAGGAGACCTTTTAACAAACCACCACACCACTCCTAATTCCAGCCATTTCCAAGCTGCTGCCAAGGGCTCTGAAGCAATAGTACCAGACAAAGCACATCTTCTGATATGCACAAAGAAGGGAGATGTGGAGCTATTTGGGGCAAAAATAATTGAAAAAAAAAATCATAATATCTGATCAGACTCAAGTAGGACAGCATTTAACTTCTGATATCAAAGTACAAGGTTGATACAAGAAGTTATAGCCAAAATGAATTATATATTCTGGGAAAAAAATGATTAACAGTGACTCATCTACCTAAATGCAGGCTTCTAGTACTAGTTTAGATACATCTTCTACCTTGTCCAAGGAAGAGATGAGTTTTGTGTTCATCCCGTGTCATATGTGACAGCCCAGTGTGCAATTTAGCTATTCTTGGACATTAAATATGGCAGCAGAGGCTTGCATTTAGGTGCCTAAATTTTACTTAGTTTCTTCTCTGCTTCTGCAACACGCAGCTCACGATATAGATTGTTTATTAACTGATGAAACTTAAGTGAATTTCTACTAATTTCAGATATGCAGCATTATGAAATTAAGTTTAGGTACCTCTGATTAGGACTAAGGAGGCTGCCTTTCAGGGAATAGTAAGAAAACTAAAACATGATTTTATGCATCTTTCATGATCAGGAGAGAAATCTTTTTCTTCCAAAGTCACTAGAATAACTTAGCTCAAATTTGCACACATAAATTTGCACCAGCCCTACCACAGCAAAGCAATTCTAAATCAACATACCTGTGCTTGTGCAATTTAGAATGCTTTGAAAATAGGCTCTGAAATTGAAAGCTTCTCAGTACGTTAACAATGTAGAAGGTACAGTGCTCCCAAATGACTGAAAGTAAAACAAACAAACATTTATCTGACCAGCTGGAGTTCCTAAGGTACTGCAAATATTGCATAGTATCTTCTACTATCAGAATACATCACCTGACAGGGCACTTAGAACTATTTGTGATGAACGAATCCCCCATGGTTAACACAAATAAATGGTGTCTTCTCTGTCTCAAAAGTTTTTCCAAGAATCTGTATTCAGGGAATATAGTATTGAATAAACCTTTAAAAAGCAACTTGTTCATGTTTTAAAAGCACTGTCCTGACTAACTGGAAGTTATTATATTAGAAAGTTATTAATGCAAAATTCAGAAATGCTGTGTAACAACAATCTCAGCACTTATGAACATAATTATCAGAAAATCGGTACATCTAACATTATAATGCATTTGTTCCCTTCACGCAGATGGGTAAATGTTTGCACCTTTATGTGTCTGAATGTCTTTAAAAAGTAATAATGATGTAGGTATTTAGAGTATCTGACTTTACGCATGATACCAGGAGGAGATTTAACACAAAGAAAGACAAAACTCCGGAGTTCAACTAAAAGCAACTATGACTCTTAGTACTGACAGCCATTCCAGAAGAACTTTTTGTATCCTGTGACTACACTGGAAAACTAGGGAGAACTGTCCCCTGACTTAGGGAACTCAAATTTGGCAAGGCAATTAATTTGCTAAGTGACTTTTCCAAGATCTAGTGGAATTTGTGGCTGAGCGATGCAAACTGCAAGTCCAAAATTAGTACCCTAGCAATCAGGCCATCCTCCTTTATAACTATAATGAAGGTTTCTTTCTGAAATTAAAAAAAGGTAAAATAAATCAATACTTCAGTACTCCTGACAGTAAGCTCTAAGGCTGACCTAAAAGATGATTCTATATTGAGCTGTAAAAATAAAGTATATTTCCCTTTGCTTTCAGGTTTATTAAAGGGATGCTCTGGAGTTGTTCAGTAGCCACTCTGTTTTAAAAGCTATGTTTTTGAATAGTACTAGCATTAACTTTGCAAACAGAAAAACTTCATAGGCCTCCAGCCAAGAAATCAGGAAAACCAGATTGTGCCACTAAAATGTCCTAACCATTCAAACATACATTGCTCTGAAAGTACTGCCTCCTACTTATTTCCATGGAAACTGATAGAAACATTTACAAAGAGCACAATAACGTTATTTAATAGAGCACTACTTTTCAACATAGTCTCCCCCGTTATCTGTGCATTTTCGCCAGTGATGAACAAAAGCCTGCATTCCGCACTCATAACTCTGCTTGCCTGTCTGGAACGTGGTTTGTCTTTCATGTCACTGACACCGCTGTTGAAACACCACCCGCCACCTTATTGCACTCACATCTACTGTTTGGTATCCAGAAATGTTCATCAAGCATCAGCGAATGTCACTGGGTGCCATTTTTCCTGCATGGAAGAACTCATTGGCATACCTTTGCTTCATACACACTTCCATGTCAGATACCATCGTGCCAGACTGCCCCTCTATTATATCTGTCACATAAAATGTTACCGAGTATTGGTGGGAAGATTCAACCTCTGCTGCCGTACCACCATAAAAATCTGCTGGAATAATAAAACAGGAGATATTATGTTGAGAGCCAACATATAAAACAGGAGGCATTAGTTTCAGAACAGCCCCCAAACTTGGTGCATGTGAGATGGTGTCTTGACTGAATTCTTATTTCCACTCTGTGAATCTGCATGATTTTAGTGGGAAATGGTATTTTTCAATATACCTGGAACTAACCCATTACGAGTTACATTCAGCACAGATGCAACAGCAGTTCAGCAATCAGTGAATAGAGTTAATTTTTGCACGGGCTGTTTTGCTTCATTGCAGCCGAGATTCAGGCAAAAATGGGTGTACAGTTTTCACAATGTTATGTTTTTCCATGAGCAATAAGAATTCACCATCTAAATATGACACTTACCATTCTTCTTTCAAAGTGGCTTTAAAAGAAATGTGTATTCCATTCTCTTTTATTAGCATAGTAAATACAGAACATCTCTCCTTTTGCTTATTTGAGAGGAAAATCTACCACTAAGACATTTGTTAAGGCATTAAAAACTCATTTTCTACAGATAGTTTGGCTGGCTTTCTAGCAAGAACATAGGCTTCTATTATAACATATTGGGAGCTTTTAAAACCAAAGCAATTCATAATAAATTTATTCAAATTGACACACTTCTGGTTACAATGCCTTCATTATTTCTTCAGAGTTATGAAACATGAATTATATCATCGTAACCACAACACCAGTCAAGGAAATCTAATTTGCTGTAAAGTATGTTCTTGAAGTCATCACATCGTTAAAGGCATACATTCCATCATTTTCTTGTACCATTTTTTTATATTAGTATTATTCCAAAGGATATAGTGGTATTACACCCTCATTACATTTTATTTTAAAATATATTCTTACACAGCAGACTCTAAAAATATATAGCTACTTAAGTTAGAAATAAATGTACCATTAAAATCTATTAGGTGTACATTTAAGTGTATTACAGATCATTTTGTATATTTCAAACACTTTGTTTAAGCAGTATATGCATTTTTTTCATTACAGTTAGCCACTTAGCCAACATTTTATTCAATTCAAATTAAAGCTGAATTAAATTAACACAGCACAGAATCCCTGAATCATAAGAGCAGAATTGTTTAAATGATAAACATAAATGAAAAGAATAGAAGACGCTTTAAAGCAAAATGAAAAGGTTCTCCATAAGTGTAAGAGAGAAAAAAATACTTAAGTTATTAAATTCTTCTAACAAGGATGAAGTGATTTCTTTTTAAAGGAGTTGATAGCCTCTTTTACAGCTTCTTAGGATGGAAAGATTTTTTCTCTCTCACTTTGCTGCCAGAAATGAAAGCTTGAGCTGCAATTATTAAAGGTCTGAATTTGCATTTTTCAGCCATCCAGAGTAATGAGAGCAGATATTGTTGTAATCATCATCATTATGAAGATCATTGTCCACCCTTCTTCTAACACAGTTGTTGGTCAGCTGTTTGTTAGATGATTTTCCAGTTATCAGATTGTCTCATAATAGATCAAAAAGAACAACAGATTAAAAATGATAGCTTCATATATTCACAGATGGTAAATTCTCTATAAACTGAATCAACTGGATGCAGTGCCTAGCGTTAGCAGCTAGAACAGGAAATTTGCAGAAGCTAAAAATACAGTGATGGACTTACTTGTAAACAGCTGATAGGACTTTGTCTCCAAACACTTCTCTTTCCCCCAGTCCTCCTTGTTGAGGCAACTAGACTAGATAACATCTTAGAACTGAAAACTGACTTCTCAAGCTTGCTATGTTTTGAAGAGCTGTTTCAGGGGGAACATTAAAGACACAGAGGCTCTTAATGAAACCTCATTGGCCTGAAACATGTGTGAGAAGGACTAACCTGAGAGAATAGAGTGTTAGATCCCTTCTGGAGTAGTAGGAGGCCTACGCCATCTTTGCCAAAAATCAGACACATTCAGAGCACTGTTTAACTGAGCTGAGTTAAACAGGCAACTCCAGCCTTTCTCTGTAAATGAATATCTATAGACCTGCCTTGGATCATCTCCAAAGTCAGCTCAAGCATAGATCCACTGAAATGGTATCTTGGAAGCTTATTGTCTATTTAAGCACCTGACAGGAAAAGATGAAAGCCAAGCAGAGATTTGAAGTGTGATTATGTGATTATTTTACTTACACTTTTCCCTTACAAAGATGATTTACTTGGTTGTCTTTGTTTTTCTCATAGGAATTAGGTGTCTGTACATCCCCTCCATCTTGGTGTGGAGACAGTCTGTAAAGATAGAGTCTTGCACAGCATCCTCTGGTAAGTCTCAGCCCTCTATCACTGCAAAATCTGTTGCTTCAGCAGTACTGTGGAAGACTGCATTGAAGGGCTATGGCTGGCAATGCTCTTTTTGCCACTGGCAGCCTTTTACAGAACTTCACCTCAGGGCCAGGGCAATAACTGCCCATGTTCATTCCCATTGCAATGTAAACCAAGGGAAATGAAGTGAGGCAGTGTGTTCTGTAATGCTTTGGAAGTGAGACAAGATTAACTTCCTCTGCAGAGGCTGTCAAGTAATCAGCACAGTGGGAATACTTTTTTTTTTCCCTTGTCCTGCACAGGATGCCATATATAAGGTCAGAGAAATGTTGAGAGAAAAGTTGAAAGACAACACCTACATTTGCTGTACATTCCCTCCCTCTTTGGCTGCTGCTTGCACGATCACACTTCCAAAGCTCTTGGTCCACCTTGCTGTACTCCATATGGAAAGTGAGTAAGGGATGTATTAGAAGGGTCTCCTAAGAGAAGTGAATTCTGAGTTTGCTGAATGAAAATGGATTGCTACTTGGCAGAAGTCATATAGAACTGAGCTATTGCCATTTTTCCAGAGTTAAGAGAATTAATGCTTTTCCAGTGTCCAGCTGCTGCATAGCTAAGGAAGAAGTGATTTAACAGGTATTTTAATTTGTTTTCATACTGGGATTCCATTTTTTCAGAGAATAATAGAATATATCAGATTCTGACTCTTTGCAAACAGGCCTCAACATAAATTAATTGTTGTGTAAAAAACTGAATTTAATGTTTACAGTGTGATTTGTCACTGAAATGGACACTCAATTAGAGTCTCAATGATTTACTAAAGACATTTTAAGCATAATGTCCAAATAATGCTACATAAATTAAACATGATGTAATTGAGTGAGCCACTAAGTGGCTCATCACTGTTGATTCATGTGAAAGTCACACAAATTTTACTGTTCATTATGCATTCATTCAGTATTAATAGAGATACCACATGTACTTCTACAGTGATTCTACTGTTACTCAGCATTCATTAAGTTTTAATGTACCATTAAGAAGGCATCAAAAGACTCATCTGAAAATACCACCACAAAGGTAGTTCATTTAAAGACAGTTAAAGAAACATATTTCACTTTAACACCAAAATACAAAGTAAGTCAATAATGAATCAGCAGAAATATTTTATGAAAAACTCTGTGTTTAACTGCAAACAAGACCAGAAAAAGTATTTGAGCTGAAAGCATTCAGTGTGTTCCAGGTTTCTGGACATCTAACTGCATTTCTATGCAAAAGTGATCATGCAGGTAAGGACATGGCTTTCATTTAGCTGATGCTGTACACTAACTTTCAGTATAGTTATTCACTACAGTGAAAATATTATTTTTAAAAAGGGAAGAGCACAAATTATGGCCAGATTGCCTACCATATTCAGTTTGCTGGATGGAGAGTGAAAGGGGATGAGAAAACCACAGCAATGTTATTAGCTTACACAAAGCTCCCTTTTTTTCACATTTTTTACCTGCTAGGCCTGATGTGCTTCTGCTAGAAAAATGTTTTTCCAGGAGTGAACTCTAACATATAAGTACAGGTCAGTCAGTCTCACCTCAGTGCTTGGCAAATTCATGGAGCAGACCTTCCTGAAAACTATATTAAGGCACATGGAAAACAAAGAGGTGATTGGTGAGAGCCAACAGTGCTTCACTAAGGGCAAATCATGCCTGACACATGTACTGACCTTCTGTAGTGACATTACAGCACTGGATAAGAGAAGATCAACTGATGCCATCTACCTGGACTTGTGCAAATCATTTGACGCTGTCCCACATTACATCCTTGTCTTTAAAGAATTTTAGAAGGTGAATAATCACTACTGTTGAAATATGGTCAGAAGAAAATTCTATCAGAAGCATTGATTGAAAATTCTTATGTAAAGGTGGTACACATTAGCCAAAGGAATGTCTTTATTGTAAGCTGGAACTAATGAACAACTATCACAGTAAACTGAGCAATGTACATTGAAATGTTTCGTTCACTGACTAGTTGAAAAGAACATCTTCGAATCAGATGATTACATCTGTGACTAAATATAACTTAACAAGGTCCTGTTTAGCTGGATACACAGTGCTTTAGAACCATTACATGGAACCACCTCTCGAACTGTTGAACTTGAACAAAAGACAAGTGTACCCTACAAGTAATTCACTATAGAAAATAGCCTTCCTTCATTATTTGCCTTAGAAACCTGCAATTATTAGCTTCCCTGAAACAAGAAAAAGCCTTACCTAAAAGCTTTGCTGTACATTTACACCACAACAGAAACCATGACAGGAGAAATCAACCTAGTGTGAAACCACTTATAGATAAAGACATGTATGGCACAAACAGGCTGAATTGGGATTGGTGACTTCATGTCTCTTTCAGTGTAAGAATTAAAAAGGATAAAAGTTAGAAAGTGAAAGCTTACAACATACAAACAAACAAAAATTATCCAGGTAACGTGATTGAGGAAGGTCACAACACAAATTTTACAAGAGTTGAAATAATGAGTGGCCAATTCTAAATTAATAAAACTTATTTAGACCTATGAACTAAATAGAAATCATTTCCACTGTGGAATTATCTGAGCTAAGAATTGTTGAGACCATAGCTGGGGTAATTACTCTGTATGTGTGCTATAATGTTATGCTTCTTCCTAAATATCTGTTTTGAGCGTTGTGAAAAGACAAAAAATAGGCTGAAGGAACCTTCAGATTGATCCATAAAGCCATTATGCTTTGAAGTTGAAACAGTTTACTACTTGAAGATACAGTGTACCCTGATGTGGTCCACATTTTTGTGCCTCAGTAAGTTTCAGATTCCAGAAAGCCTTTAACTGCCTTGCAGCGTTTGAAGAAACTGAGTAGTTTCTGTTGCCCGGAATCACATTTATCCAGTTACAAATTGCATCTCTCCATATCTCTCTGTTTAGTTTCTTATTTCTCTGCTTGGTTCAAACATTTGAATTAGAAAATTGACATTGGTATTTCAAACGATTTTCACTTTCTGAAAATTCAGAGAGAAATTTATTTCACAGTTGCTTAAGGATTTTTGGTTTTGTCCTTCCTCTCCCACTTCAGACTGTAGGTGTAACCATCACATCTTAGTTCTTACTCAGGAACACACATTAAAAAAGAAGAGGAAACATGCAGACAAACAAACATACATAGCTGGGGGGAAACAAAGTTGATTCCAATAGTAGCTTATTCATTACTTTTGCCAGTAGAAATATGTCAACCATTAGGAAGTCTGCTAGTGGTTAATGTGCAGTAGCACTAGTACACTAAGTACACTAGTACTTGGCAAATAACCACTGCTGGCCAGATATATTCAAAAATTTCTGCAACCTCGACTTTTGTGGTCTTAGATCTCCCCCTGCACGGAAATAGGCATAAATTCTTTGCTCCTCTGGATGTTCAGTATTGCATAAGAAGGTCCATTATTTAAAATTCCCATTCTTGTGATTTATCACATTTGAAAATGTAGTTCTGTGCACTGTATTATATTAATGTGTTCTTACTGCGCTGGCTATCGTGATACCAAATATCACAAGCTAAGCAAGGTCAGTCCAGCTTATTACTGAGGGAAAACTTCAAACAAGTGTCTTTACCCTCTGTGGTACAATAGAGATATGCTTTGAAGACAAAAATAGGAGGTCTAAGAGGTCTGTTCACATGATGTGACAATTTAATTACACAGAGGTGAAAGCCTCCGCTCTCCAGACATATTGAATTATAAATAATTATATTTTCTATACCCAACTTTCAACATTTCCACAAGATAGATTAGTCATTTTAGTGCTACAGTCTACACCTGAGAGATAGGTATAAAACCATTATCTACAAACACATTTCAGTATTTCAAACCAGTGGAATCCTTATCTGAAAGTAAAGGCTGTTAACCAGTATGGTTCTTCAAAACACTCATACAGCCTGTGTTCCATGTTTTCTCCTTTGGATTCTCTGTATCAGATTATTTCACAATTAACAAAATTCTCAAATGAGTAGGTTACTGCAAAGAATGCAGTATTCTTTTTTTCCATTATTACTGTTTAGAATTTAAATATCTGAATACTACATGAAAGTAAGATACTATTTTAATAATACTTTGAACTCATTCAGTAATCTCTGCATCAAGCCCATGATTTATGATCTTCACATATAGAATGTAGATAATGACTAATTCAAAGTGTTTTGTGGGAAGACTCTTTAATGGTTAATTTCTCTCTCATTAGTAATGTTGACCTTTTTATGCAAGTTTTAGAGCCCTGGCTCCCATTATTGTCAGCAGCACACTAATTCATAAATCAGAATGGGCTTAAATTTACATCTAAGAAAAGAACAGAGACAGTTGTAAAAAAGTGATGTCACTAGTAAAAGGAAAACAGCTTAGTATTTCAAGAATCACTGATCCAATATATACATCCTTAGGTGCTGTCCTAGTCCATTTAGCAAGGGAATGTTTAATGAAAGCCCCTGTGTACATTACGTGATATTATTTCATTAATTAATAATCTGAGGCATACAGGGATCCTTCACACTTGAAAATGTGAAAATATCAACTGCACATTTGTTCAACATTTGATATGAAATTCAAATGTGAAAGAAATCCACAGAGAACTGTAAAAAGGCAATGCACCATTGCTTTTACATTACCTGAACACAGCAACAGTAGAAACAGAATACCTTCACTGACAATTGCTCTATTGTTAAAGTTTAACTGTAAACTTTCTTGTCTTTGAAGACTAAAGGAATACTTAATGAACATTTCTTGGTGCTCTACAAATTTTCATCTTCAAAGTAAACTGAATTGTAGGAGACTACTGCAGATTTACAGTTCTCATAACTCAGTGCAGCTAAACACCACAGCTGCATAAAAATGCAGACAAATTAGATGCTTAAACTCGTGTTTGATAGATACGTCAATATTTTTGAATATTCCAGGTGGTGATCTGTCTCCATTTTTTGATGCTAAATTACTAAGGGAATATAATATTTAATTCACACATGGCTCGTGGTTAGGTTTACTATGAAGAATCATGCCAATGCAATGAAATTAAAATAGCAGTTAAGGCTCTGCATTTTAGATATTTCGGTTTATCCTCTCCAAGGAGAAAGAACAAGGGAAGGTCAATCAACAAGCTGTGTTTTTCTGGAAGAGTTCAAACTGACCTTAAAGCTTCCCCTTTCTCATCAAAAACTCCCTCTCCTCTTCAGGGACACTTCTTACTGAGTCACTAAAACTAGCAAAATCTCTTCTTACATATCCCAATTCAGTTACCTGCAGGTTGCCCTGAAAGCAATAACTCTGACTTATTTCCGTGAAAACAACTACAGATGCAAAAGCACAATAGTGCTATTTAATACATTCTCAGCTACAAAACGGTACTTTCCAACATAGTCACCACCATTAGCTATGCATTTTCACCAGCGATGAACAAGAGACTACTACATGCTGCACTTGTAAAATTTTCTGCATTCAGGAATTCAGTGGCACATCTTTGCTTCATGTGCACTATCGTGTCAGGCACCATTTTGCCAGACTACCCCTCTGCTGCCATCTGTTACACAGCAACAACTTGTAGTGAAATCTTGGTGGGAAGTTTCAGCTTCTACAAGGTTGCCTTTTATGTTGTTGGCCAACATAATAAAACAGGAGATATTACTTCAAGAGCAGCCCTCAAGCATGCACTATTACTTTCAAGAAACAATTAGCAATAGATGCAGTTAAAATTTCCTGATAGTTCTGATGTCTTTTTCATTTACAGTTCCTTCCCCCTTTCCCAATAGAAAGATATTTTGTTCGTTGTTATAATCAAATTAGCAAATGTGGACCAACACCTGTCCTGCACGGAATTCGGAATTCTTTTCATCATTGTGCTGGTTACATGAATGGAGATCACCATTTAACCAGGCTTTCAGAGTTAGTTTTTTAAGTTCCTGGCTTGTATTCATACATGTTCAGAGAAATACCATATTTATGACCACCGAAGCCAGAAAAAACAAAACAAAACAAAAACAAAAACAAAAAAAAAAACATGAAAGTGGGAAAGAAGAAGAAGAAGAACTTCCTGTCCCAAAGATATGAAAAAGCAGGCAAAACATTCAAAATCTTCTACTGGCATGGAAGGAAAAATATTTCTCAACTTTTTTGAATATTGCCTGTAGAAAGTTCCTATGTTATGCATTAAGCAGGGTAGAGGAAACATCCTATAACCACAGAAGCAGTGATTCTTCAAATCCAAATAAAAGCAGACATTTTTATTTCCCTCCTCTCCCCACCTCCTTAAGCTTTGTCTCTTTAGTACCTTGAATAACTTAGGCAATAACTTAGGAATTACTGACTCCAACAACATTTTTCGTGGTCTTTCCCACGTAACAGTGTGAAGGGGTAATGAAGCGTTCACCTACTCTTCTTCTCTCACTTAAACAGTAGCTGTTATACTCGTGAATATGAGTTTCAATACAGCTAAAAAGAGAAAACCACGCACCTCACCCGAATCTCCTT